>CM060662.1:13740287-14025287 GCA_030686955.1 Odontamblyopus rebecca | reverse complement strand
CAATAACATTTCCACTGAGACAAGCAGGCAACAGACACCACACCAGAAAAGTTACTCAGTGCACCTTTAAGCATAAGCCACTTCCATGTAACCAAACAGCCTTTTATACATCTTAAGGACAAAAGCATATCTTGTCTATATTCCCAAACATGATTTACAAAACCCTATTAAGCCTGGCCTCTCTCTCTTTTGCCATGAGATGTGTTACTTATTGGAGAACACTGTGGAACATTGCAGGGGTTTATTTAAGAGCAAGAGCTGCTGTTGGCTGATAGAATTGGATGAAGTATTTGACAGAAAGTCCATTAAAAGAGATGGAGCTGTGAGGCAATTACAGAGTGCTGAGGAAAGCAGGATCAGGGGGTATGCATTGAGAGAGTGGGGGGCTTTTATATTATACTCAAGACGTGGCAGAGGGAAAATTAGAAGAAACCCATCTTTCGTCACAACAGTAGATATTAGTACAACAAGTGGTCTACACTTAACCACAAGAATGAAGGATCTCTATTGGGATGCTGTTTATGGAGAAGGCTGTTGCATGATGGCCCCTAAGAGGACACTTAAGGGGTCATGAAGGCATATCTCTTAATACCTTGTGGAATCACTTGTGAACATAGAAACCAGTTATATTGTGAGATTTCTAGCCTCATAAAAAGGAGATAGTCTTCAATCTCATGGTCTACTGCCACCCTTCAATGACATGCATGCTGTTCTATTCGCCAGGGATCTAGTCAATTCAAATTGTCCATATTAAATCATTACATTTTATTATCTGAAAGTAGGTGTCTTTCATTATAAGATATTTTATTGTGAGATAGCTGGCCATTATTCTGGTTCAGAATAATGTACTGCCAGGTGCCAGGAGAGATAAGAAAAATAATTGCTGAAAAAATATATTATGCAAAATTGACTCTTGTGAGCTTTAGGCCATGTTAAAATGTTACATCATCAAAAACATGCCTGGTGTTGTGTTTTGTTTGATTCGCACATGTTTGAATCACCTTTTATTATGATCAAATCTAGTGAAGTTTGGAGTTTAAAAACACAGTGGAGCATTTTCTGTTTTTGCACATGGCATCACAAGAAGGAACAGAGTGTTTTTCGTTTGAGAGAAGAACACGGCCTAAATATGCAAGGTTTGTGTGTTAAATATGAATGAAACAAAACACAACTTCAGGTTTGTGATGAGGAAACATTATAACAAACATCAGAACATAGCACAATTTGGGCCCTTTAAAGTAAAGCAAAGGGAAATGAGTACTCTTTATGACCAAGAATAAAAGCACTCAAGTGTACTTGCTATATTTGTTATTGCTTAAGGATTATACTTGAGGAGGAATTAAATGCCTGTGTTGACTTTTGTGTTGACTGTCTGTGCCTCAATAACAGAGAAACTAACTGCTATACTAGTGTATGAATTTGTAACTAGCACATGTGTTTTATTCAGTGTTCACCTGTTGTTTACTGTTGAATGCTGGTCATGTGATGTCATGTTATGTCATGAAGGTATTAAACTAGATATGAAATATGCAAACACATGTAAATAGTGAAGTATAAAGCGTGTACTGTATAGGTCTCAGACACAAAGCATGTTTAATGAAATTGTGCTTATGTAATCTCATCAGTAAGGCAGTACTGCGTCTATAAGTAGAAAGAGCTGTTTCTGATGTGTTTGTGTTCACAGGTCCAAACTGGGCTTGGATAAAGAACAGGGAATGATCCACCTGGAAATCAGCGTCACAGAAGGAAGTGAGTAATAATAGAGTTCCCATGGCAATGTAATAAAAGACACAAATTATGTGATGTTAGCTAACCTTTTGTGATGTATATGGCTGTCCAGTCCAAAGAGCAAACACCTATTATAGAGTGTACCTTCCCTGCCAAATTTATGTCTCTTTAATTTTAATTCTTAAAATAGGTGAAAGGTTGCACTTTTTTTGCTCTACTTACAAAACCTTCAATCCCTGTCTGAAGAGCCACATGGAGATGCGTGGTGTGATTAAGCTAATTCATTTTTCAGGGGCCTGGCCTGTATCTTGGCTCTCTTCTTGGCCGCAGTGGCAGCGGTGGAGCCCTGTGTGTTAATGCCTTGTCCCTGGGGGACGCTCTCATTTGGCTGATGCTAACGCGCTGGGACAGCTCCTTCTTACTTTTACTATTAGTGGGAATCAAAATTGGCCTCCAAAACCGTTGCCTCTCTGGTTCACATAATGCCAGCTGCATGCTCTGTGCCAGACCTTGATTATAAACCACAGAGGCTTGTTGGTCTGTATTTGTGGTGTTTTTTGTGCTCACTTCTTGCTTACCTACAGGGTCGCAGTACATAACTTGTAAACTCCAGAACTGCACTGATGGAAACAAGGGCAAGCCTTTCCCTGGATTTATCATCCCCAATTCTCTGGTGGTTCAGGATGAATACGTTTTCATCCAGGTGGGTTTTATTGCAAGGTCTGGCTTCATTAAAAGACAATTAAAAGCTGTAAAAGTACCGCATTCAATCGCATCTTAATCTAGTCATGTTTTTCATTAACTAAAAGGCCTTCATTATCCAGGGGAAAGGATACGATCCAATTGGAAGCCTCTGTATTGTGTATTGCTCTTTCCTCTCATGCACGTAAATCCTCATTAGCACAGTTTTGATAGAGGCTTGATTCTTGCTGCCAACACACTGTGTACAGAGTCACTAAATATTTATCGGCGATGTGATGAACTACAAATTGCCCTTAATTGTTTTCCTAGGTGCCGATAGGGATCCAATCTGTCCATTATGTGTCCTATAAACGGAATGCTTTCTACCCAATGAAGCTTCCCAAGTACACCGTGCCAAAGGTAAGATGCTGGAAGGAGGTGAGAGAAGTAAGAGCTGAATTAAGTTTAAAACCAAACTCTGTTGTATAATTTGTCCCTGCAGGCCATTCTGTGGTGTCATGATGACTGGGATGGTTTTAGAAAGAGCCTTATGCAGGATTGTTCTCACCACAAATTCCTTAGTCATTTATTAGTCATAAAGTTTGTTAGCAAATATAAAAATATTTTTACTCATGCACTTCCGGCAAAGCTATAGACCAATCCTCATTTCTAGTAATAATAAAGTGGGTGTAAAATACAGATGTGTAAAATCCAATGATCTATAAATCAGATTTTATATCAGCCATTTTATATTTTACTACAAACACTTGCCTCGACATAAAAGACGTCTCAACCAAATTCAGATATTATACCTCCATCCATTTTCTTCTGCTTATCTGCGGCCGGGTCGTGCGGGCAACTGTCTAAGCAGGGACTCCCAGACTTCCCTCACCCCAGACACTTCCTCCAGCTCTTTGAGGGGGACCCCAATCCCTTTCCAGGCCCAGAGACATAGTCCCTCCAGTGTGTCCTCGGTCTTCCCCGGGCCATCTTTCCGGTGGGACATGCCCAGAACACCTCCTGATGGAGGCACCCAGGAAGCATCCAGAACAGATGCCTGAGCCACCTCAGCTGCTCCTCAGTGTGGAGGAGCAGCGGCTGTACTCTGAGCTCCACCGGTGTGACTGGGCTCCTCACCCTATCTTTAAGGGAGCGTGCGGCCACTCTGCGGAGGAAACTCAGTTTGCCCACTTCTATCCATGATCTTGTCCTTTTGGTCGTTATCCAACACTCATGATCATAGGTGAGGGCAGGAACATAGATTGAGGTAAATGGAGAGCCTTGCCTTTCGGCTCAGCTCCCTCTTCACCACAACGGTCTGATACAGCAACCGCATCACTGCCAATGCTGCACCGATCCGCCTGTCAATCTCAAGCTCCATCCTCCCCTCACTGTGAACAAGACCCCGAGATACTTGAACTCCTCCACTTGAGGCAGGGACTCCCCACCAAACTGCAGATATTATACCTACAAAATTATAATATACCAGTAAACAATATATAGAAAAACTTGTTAAAGTGATCAGCATTATTTGCAATTATAATCCTAACTTAAAGATAACAAATATCTAATGCATCTTTTGCAATAAAGCCAACAGTTTCCCAGCGTCAGTTTGTGTTATTTTTTTTCTATTTATTATTTACATTTTATTTATTAAAGATTCACAATGTAACTTTTAAGTTGGTGGTCCCAAACCTGCTTGTTTCTATGGGTATATCATTGCTATGCCTGTAATGTTGGAACATTACAAAATGACTTTAAATGACTCAAAAATGCCTACAGGAATTCTGATTATGAGTGGGGTCGCCTCTCGACAGATCTGACCTGTAACTTGGTCTGGTTTGGTATCCATGCTGATAGAAAGGTTAATTTACTAAGGAATAGTATGTCCATGAAGAAAAGCATATGATGGACACTCCACCAGAAAAGTTATACAATGCACCTTTAAATGGTATAATGTTCTCGTCATCTCATTATTTATGAGACATTCTCTGTTTTGTTGTTGTCATTGAACCTGAAGACATTTCATCTCCCTGTTGCTCTGCTACCTGGTCCCTGTAGGTGTTAAAAACTCAGCAGGGGCTCCGTGTCCTAACAGCCATGTCATAACAACAGGACAATTTAAAGCCTGCTGCGTCATTCAATCTATTTCCCCACAACAGTCTGCTCATCCATCCATGTATAGTGTCAACGCTCTTGTGAAGGACATCTCCACTACTCCCTGTCACTTTGAATAAGACTACACCAAGCTCGTCTTTATTTTTAGTGAGTGTCACGAAACGCCACGGGGCTAATTGTGGATGATCCTGACTGAATAATGTCAAGAAGTGACAAGTCTCGACTCCTGTTTCTGTTTTGAAGTTTCAGTTCATACTCTTCATGCAGTCATAAGCTGGGATTCCATCATTTTGTTTTCATGCAGTTTATGGCTTCAGAAATGTAGAAACTGAGTATGTAAAATGTGTGTCGTTTTTATTACTGCATATAGTCAAAGGTCAACCTCTCAAAATCCATCTGGGACTGACTTTTCCCATTTAACTTCATAACTCCCTTAAAAATCTATATGCATTTACATTTCTGAGATGTATCTGTTTTTAGCATTATTCATCATTTCTAATACAATGTTTAACTTACCTTATCATTTCATATGACTGGTCCCCATCTTCTTCTGTTGATAGTATGTTACAAAGAACATCCTTAAAGGTGCATTGCGTAACCTTTCTGGTAGAGAGTTGGTCAAATACTTTTCTCCATTGAGATGGTATTGCTTTATTTGGAATGTTTCACAGTAAGCGGTTCTATATTCATGGAGCCCAAACCAAGTTACAGATCAGATCTGTGGAGAGGTAACCCCATTCACAGTCAGAATGCCTGTTTTTCTAGGACCCCAAACGAACAAGTTACATTCTGCACCTTTAATGCTTCATGAAATATTGAAAACATTGAAATTTGTGTAAAAATATAATGTAAATGTATTGTCCCCCGAACAGAACAGTTTTAAATGTGTCCATAGAGGTAAAAAAGTTTTATAGAAATGTCTTTTATAGAAGTGAAAAAAATTTGAAAAATATATTCTGTAAAATACTTGCACTATTGAATAAAACTCCCAGTGCGCCGCTAGGAAACAGTAGAATCATTTCACACTTACCTTTGTAGCTGTTTGAATCTCCATATGAAAGTGTCCATGTGCCCTCAGGACCTACAGATAATCAGCACGGATGATAACCAGGTAGTAGCGGCGATCCAGGACTGGCACCAGAACGACTCGTACCACCTGTACATGTCGGAGTCCAGGGGGCTGTTCTTCACACTTATGCTGGAGAGCGTGGTGAGCAGCGGAGGGCCTGAAGGCAACATCATGATAGACCTGTATGAGGTGAGTGCACAAAGCTGCAGGCGCGCTCTGTCAGACTAAAGAGGATTCATGCATTGGGTTTATACGACTTGGACTAGTGCGGGTTTACAGTGTTTCACAGCGGTATTTTACTTGATTTTAAACTGTCGGTATGTCTGGAAGAGTTGTCAGATGTGCCAAAAAACTTGAGTGATTTACAGTCAATGCTATGCCTATTGAACACCCGAGGCTAAATTCTGAACCAGATAAAATGTGAAAACGTTATCAAAACAACCCCTGGCGAAACCAAAAAGCCACATAATATAACACAAATACTAGCGGTGCAGTGCATATATAAATAGTATAGTTGAGTAACATTTGTAGTGGGTGGTGTGCCCCAGGATCTTTTCAACAAAAATAATGTGCTGTCATTCAAACAAGGTTAAAAACACTATAAAACGGTCCAAAAGCTCAGTTAACATGACAAATTGGCTTTATTTTTTAATATAATGCATTTAATATGTAGGTTTGTTATTCTGGTGCACTATGAGTTAGCTAATATCTGTCAATTTACTGGTTTTTAAGGACTGCTTTGAACAAAGAAAAGCAGCATCAATCAGCAAAAGCAAATCATTACAAGAAAAAAATAAATGCGAGTTTGCACGTCAAAAGCTGCTAAAATATTAGACATTTCCCATCATACAGGGATTTACAATTATGAAGGAGCTCCTACATTTAGCTGACATTTAGCTGATAATTTTCTGAGTGAATATGAGTTTTTGAAGGCCAACTCTGAACAATGAAAGCAGAAACAAAATCTATTTAAGATGTGGAAAGCATTTTTCTCTTGTAATAATGAAGATGTAATAGATAACTTGGTCCTAAAACGTTAAATGATTTTAGTTTATCTTCATTAATATATAGAATTATTCATATTTTAAATTGAAAAATGTACTCAGTGCACTTCCTGAACAGCAGGCACTTAAACTTAGTTCTGGAGTAAGTGCTGTTTCTAGCAGGGAACCATTTATTCTTTGAGTGGCTGCAATAAGCGGCTTTGTCTCATATTTCAGATGTATTTCTATACATCTGAAATATGAGACAAAGACGCTTGAATTTATGTCTAAGCAAAGCATTATTTTATTCCAACATTGTTCCATTTCTACCAGTACATTTTTTAGGGATAACAAGCATATATTCTTTATTTACGACTCTTTTGTTTAACAGTATTTTAAGGCTGACTTAATAATACACAGTGCTGTATATTCCTCCTCTCATTTGCTGTATTTTTTATATTTGACACTGCATTGGGCAAAGCTGTCCCCCAACATATCATCAAGGGAGAACAGTGATATACAGGCAGAGTGCTTTGCGCTGTTGTGGAGTGGAGGCCATTATTTTATTTCTAATGGAAATCCCACACATGCCTTCAACCACTCAAGATGGTTCTATTACTGAGCTGTAAAGTTGTAGGAACAAGAATAATTGGAAGGTGCAGAGAACATATTGTGCCCCGTGACATACAGCATGAAGTGTTTCTAATTTTGTCTGAGGTTATTTTAAAACAATTCATTCCGAGTGGGGGTGTGGAGATTTCAGCCTCTAAAGTAATCAGAGGAAGCAATCCACAACTTGATTCATGTTGATGTTAAAAATTAAAAGATAGTTTAATTTCAAACTATTTTAAATGTGACTTCATTTGACCATTTATATCTGGTCATGTGTTATAGGAAGCGCATTAACCTCAATGATGCACAGATTCAAGTCATTTCAATTATTACAAGCTGTAGTAAAAGTATGTCTTAATTTTACTTCATCAGTTGCTTCTGTCACTGCCACTGCTTTTGTGTGGAGCATGTCCTTGGCTTTCAGTGTATTATTGTCTTTTTACTTGTTCTTACAAACTCAGATCTTTTTGTTCAGCAGTCTATACCTTAAATCTCCTTGTTTAAACTTGTTTCTTGTATCTAAGTATAAAGTATTGTTCTGATTGCAAAGATGATTTGTGTGTAGGGATGCAACAGTATCATGTAAAATCTTACAATTATTGAGACAAGCATCTCAATTTCCTGATTATGCACAATTATTTGATACCAGGGCCACAGTATCTAACTTTTAAAAATCTAAAATGAAAGCATGCATTTTTTTACATTTTTATTTTGGTTTTGTTTATTAAATAATTCAGGAAAACGTATCCTTACTGTCAGGGGGCTCGCAAACCTTACTGACCTGGAGGAGGCCCTTCTCATGCTTGTTTCCACAGAAATGTTGTTCTTTTGGCTAAAATCTGCCACAGTATGACATAAAAATCATCTATCTTAATGGAAAATATTCAGAAATATCGTTTTAACTTTCTATTTTCATTTCGAGTTACATCTTGTACCTTTAATGAACTTTCATGCACAGTGTTTGTTTTGTTTGAATACCATTCCTCAAGCACTTTCAACTTGCATGTGTTTAAAACAGAAAACGCTTGGGCTAACAGATTGTGTACAGGATCTATATTAGCAGCTGTGTTGTTTTAATCAAATTTTTATCACTTACAACTTGCTTACACTGTCCTGATGTCCAACCGTCGCAGTTAACATCCATTTTACAACAGTCTGTCTCTGCTGTTTACAATTACACATAATAAATAGGCCCATTCCATCATATTGCAGATGATATAGAATTTCACGTCATTATGACCAGTGTTTGTGAAATTACATCAGCCTGTTGTCAGTGAACTTTCTTTGAAACCAATTCGCAAGCTTGTTTCATCACTTACCAAACAAACACTTCTCCAAAAAATATTCGCTTTACTTTTCGACAATATTTTCAGTTGGAGATGACTTTTAAACACGCATAAAACCCCATTCTGAAATGACGTGCTCAGATGTGCCCACTGTGAGAGAGCATATGCCGGAACATTACCTTTTATTCAGGCTCCTCTAAGTGTTTCACATATCACTTTTCTGCCCGTGCCTTATTCTCCCTCTTTTATACGTGACATTGAACGGGGACAGCGCAGATGCCTTTTACAGCACAAAACGACCATTGTATCCTATCCCACATCTGACAATGTAACAGCCAGTGGTGGATGAAGTATGCAATTTTGTTATTTAAAGGTGCATTATGTAACTTTTTGGTTGGGAGTCCATTACCTGCTTGTTTCTATAGACATGCCTACGTTAAATGTATTCAATTAATAATTTGGTTTGGTTTTATAGCTCAGAAATACCTAGAAAAACAGATCTGACCCGTAACTTGATCTGGTTTGGTCTCCATAATGATAGAAAGGGTTTATATCATACTGTGAAACATTCCGTCTCCATGGAGGTGTCTTTGTTTTGCCTGGAATGTTCCATGCTATGACTTTAAACATTTCCATCTTGCATTTATTCATTATAGGTGTTTCTATTGCTCAAAAATACAATAATTCCTTCTGTGAATAGGGTTGACTCTACAGATCTGAATTGTAATGTAGTGTAGTACTTTTCCCTTGTGATAGATTTATTTAATCTATACTGGGGAACATTCTAGACAAAGCAATAACATTTCCAGGGACATAAGCCGATGGCACAGGCTGCCTTTAAGTAAAGTACAGACTTAATTACAAATTTCAGGTACTTTTGCACTGCATTCCCTTCCCCCCGTGCTAACAGCATGAACTCGTGCTTAGAACATGTAACTTAATGTGTTTCACTGAGCAGTTGGGACTAAATCACCTTCATGCTGTAGTAAAAGCCCAATGTTGTTATCCAGGATATAGCCATCAGCTGCAGTTCCCCAACACTCATTTGAACACGCTATACTCTGCCTCGACAGCCGATCGGCTCAACTTTAAATGGTCCTACCGCTGGAAAAAATAAAACAAGGGAGAGCTGAGGTGACTGCCAACACGTGAGGCCTTTCTGGGTGCACAAAAAGTTAAAATGTCCCAGAGCAGCGCCATATGTTGTTTTGATACTACAGTTCTATACAGATGGTCCAAAATAGCTTTCACTGTCAGATATCGCTTTGCCACTCTGCGAACTAGGCCCTCAGCTTAACTTTAGTTTGAATAATTTAGCTTCTGTTTTCTTCTCCCTGTGGTTGTGTCTTCTCAGCGCTTCTCTGTTCGCTCTCATATCTGCAGGTAGCTGGGATTAAAGGAGTGTTCCTGTCGAATAAGATTGTAGAGAACCAAGTGAAAACGTATATCACCTACAACAAGGGGAGAGATTGGCGGCTTCTGCAGGCACCAACCACCGATCTCCAGGGAAACAAGGTCTATTGTGAACAGGTAAGTGGGCCACTGTTGGAGGCAGGCATTGGTAATTCAAACCAGAGATGTAAAAAGAACTGCTGTTCCTAATCACCTCCATTACATAACGGCTTGTGTTCATAAAATGTCACATAGACTAGACCACACAGGACTGGGTGTCAGGGAGTTTAATAATAGAGGGATTTGAAAGGAGAAAAACACTTTTTATAACCTGATAACTTCACAAAAGAGTGTTCTTTGCAGGTGAAAAAGTATGGAAAGCCTGAGCTGAATCTTTTAGAATACCACAGTATTGTTTAAGGGCTCTGTATGTAGTATTTATAATGATATTGCCGGGGCACAGGAATATGAAGGAACCAATATTTTTGGAATAATAAAGAAAGGATTTTGGGAGATTCACCAAATTCCCCATTGCTGTAAAAATCTATAGCTTGGAACTTAAGTTGCTGAGACGGAGCGATATGAGTTGGGCAGAGTTGACAGCTGAGAGACCTCTTTGCAGTGCACAGCAGCAGAAATGAAACTACGCTTTTGCCCTGAAGACCAAGTCTTAACATTGTCACAAGTCTACAAGTCACTGTGAAACTTTTGTTTTTGTGACCATGCTGTTTCATATTAGAATACATAACTCTTTTGTCCTTTCCTGTCATCAGTGACTTTCTTTAGGCTGACTATCATTAGTACACTTTTTCCAGTTGTAAGTGACTGGCTCACATGTGTTTCTATGTGACATCTTTGTACGAGAGCTTTGGGCACTGGCTTGGTCTGTCTGACATGCACGTGTGCTCACAGTACATCCATGTGAGAATGGAGTAACACATCAGATTCTGCTGCTGTCTGTGATCTGTGAAGTACAAGCTGCAGATTACTGTTGGGGAACTGAAACTGCATTTGAATATTTGTTGTGCACACTCTTACTATTCTTCTATTGTGACTTTGACTGTCTGATGCTTGTGATGATGCTGATGTACATTAACATAAAACACTCTCTATACAGGCCTCAGCATAAGGTTCATTCTGTGCTTCTGACACTATGTGATTTGTCACTTAAGAAAATTGTCATTGTTATGTGCATATGATTAACACAGTTAACAACTGCTTCTCATTAATTGCCAGTTCTAATTATAAAAAGCAATCATGTCCATGTGGCAGGCTGATTAATCATGTAAAAACAGCATCACATTTGAATGTTTGGATTGCACAGAATGAGCAGACGATCTATTTTTGCTAACAATTTGCATCTGTGGTGCATGTGTGATGTTACTTCTCTATGATCCTTTTGTCTAATCTCCTTTGTGCCATTGTTTCACAGCCTTACTGCTCCTTACATCTGCACCTCCACGTCTCCGAGAATCCTTACACCTCTGGAAATATTATCAGCAAAGACACCACTCCGGGAATTATCATAGCATCAGGTGAAAAGATGGTAGCACTGCGTCAATAATCTTGTTTATCTCCAAATGCAAGTTGTAAGAGATTTGAGCCTTGCCTAATTGTAAAAGACAGTCCAACTCGAATAGCCTCGAGGTGTAATTCATTTCAGTGACGCTGGTTGAGTAATGCTGTTGTTGTGTTTTCATAGGGGTGATCGGACCAGAGCTGACCAGTACTAATGTTAGTGTATTCATCACGTCCGATGCGGGGAACACATGGCGAGAGGTAAAAAACAAAATGTCATATGTATGCATGTTTGTAGCCATGTACAAAAGGTTTTGGCAGTGTGTCTTAATATTGCAGAACAGTTGCAGTGAAAAATGAACATGTCCGACCATATGTCCATTAAACTATCTTCATGGTTACAAGCAGGTGATGCTACCCGGCCAAGTTATGCGTCAGATCTATAGAGTGGTGAGCTTGCTTAAAGCCATTCAAGCAGGTGACAATCTCTAGAAATGTTACAAATTGCACTGAAAAAGCAGTTGATTTTTATTATAATTTATACTGTCCACAAGAAATAATTTGATTTCATTTTGTTGTTTTAGCAATACAAAAACAGATTCAATTAAAAACTCAAACAGAATATTGTTTTTTTAAAAGTCATTCGTTCAGTATTTCCCATGGCCCACTGCATTTGAATTAGTGATATTTGGTACAAAATGACTGAACGCTACTCATAGTGTTCATTGCAGTGTGTTTGACTTGTGTGGCTGATGAAACACACAACATGGATTTGTCTACTGAATATTAAAGACTAAAACCTCTTCTGCCTCTTTAAGAAACAAGTCAACACTCGTACAAATATAGCCCCGTGTTATGTGACAATTTGTATTTCTCAGTTCCAAAGTGTTGCTGCTGCGAACACATTGCGGTTGACACAGAAAAAGCACTAAGGCTTGACACCCAGCTATGTGTGAGACATGTATATGTGCATAGTTATCTGCACAGAAGCCAAACACAGAAGTCATACCATCCACTGCCTATGGCTCTAAACACAACAAAGGAGAGGAGTTTGAAGGGGAGATTGAGTACAAATAATTCTGAAGCTGATTTTGAAGAAAATGTATCTTAAAAATATTGACATGTGTATGATATCTGAAATAAGTTCAAAGGCAGTTCTCCCCCATGCTATCTTAAAAACTCACTTTGAGTCAGATATGCACTTGTCTTTTGAGATAAATTTATTTCATTTATCACATGTCTTAAAAGGGGCACTGTACTTTTCTGGTGTGAAGTCCACAATCTGCTTGCCTCCACAGAGAGTTGTTTTGCCTGTTATGATACACAGTATGGCATTAAATGTATCTGTCTTGTGTTTTTATTAATAAAATTTACCTTAAAACATTCTTAGTTTCCACAGATTTCACCTGTAACCAGGCTAAATCTGTAATGTGCACAAATGTAATTACTCCCCACAACTGCAGTAACTAAATTAAATATAGCAAAAGTAGAAATTCCATTCTGTCAACTGGACAAAGATTTTTTTCCAAAGGTTTTTTTTGTAAAATATGTATTTGTTTATTTAACAGTGACAATGTATGTTAAGCTTCCTGTAAAAGTATTATAATGCTGATATCATCCAAAAACACAGAATGTCTGGATGTAAGTGGTATTAGGGGATGAAAAGGTCATACTATAAATTCAATAAAAGAGGACTTGTATGTGAAGTCAGATGTGCAGAGGGTGAAGAGGTGATAATCCATGTGTTTTGGCCCAAAGTCCAGACATTACATTTGATTCCAACAGTCAATAAATCGTAGTTTGGAAAGTTGAGAGGACTGAATGGCATTTATTGTTTTTATTATTATTGTTTTGTTTTCAAGGTCCTGTATTATACAAAAGGATTCTTGAGATGGAGCTTTAAGTCATTTTATAATGTTGTTACCTCAAAAAAATAAATTGTTGTGTTTTGTCTCATTCACATATGTTTAAGTAATCCTGCATCTCCAAAGATCAAAAAGCTCATGTAGTGCTAGTTTCAAGATAACAGATAACAGCTACCTTGTATTTTTAGTTCTGTAGAGATCAGCAATTCCAGAGCTGAAATTATCCAAATGATTGTAGTGAAGGTGTGAGGAGTTTAAAAACACAATGGAGCACTTCCTGTATTACCACATGAGATCACATGATGGAGTGTTTTCTGTTTGAGAGAAGAACTCAGGCTAAATTTGCAGGGTTTGTGTGTTAAACATGTGTGAATGAAAATAGCATAATATATTTAACTTTGGCGTCAAAGTGTCCCAAATAAGCGCATGTTTTCTGTGTTGATTAAAGGTCTTTCAGGAAGAGTACAGCGTGTTTTTCTTGAACCAAGGGGGATCTCTGGTAGCCATCCGCCACACACCTCTCCCAATTAGACACATTTGGTAAGGCTCTCCAAGGGTTTTTACAACACGCTCAGTCTTAACAACTAAAAAAAGTCAAACTTGCTTCTCTGCTGAGGCTCATGAGTCTATTTCTTCTCTCTGTGCGATCCAACCATTGTTCTCTCCCCCAGGCTGAGTTTTGATGAGGGCAGAAACTGGGACAAATATAGCTTCACCTCGTCCCTGCTCTATGTTGATGGGGTGCTAGGGGAGCCTGGAGAGGACACCCTTATAATGACGTAAGAAGCAACTGCAGATATGTATATTTGTGCTGATTTGTTCATTTGTGAATGACTACATTATTTATGATTTATGGCTCTGATGAGGATCTGGAAGTGCATGGAAATGAATGCAAGTTTGAAAGTATTGATGATTGCAGTATACTTGGAATACATCAAAATGTAGAGGAGAGAGAAATAATAAGTGGTGACACAAAAAAATCACTGTATTTACATTAAAATGGCAATATTTAGCCTTAATGCTTTAGCTTTAATGGCTGAGTAGTAGTGGAAGATTTTTTAGTCTGCTACATTTTTACAGGGCCAAGACTCATTTATGAAAGACTGAGGCAAATTGAAAACCTTGTCTATGAACAAATACAATTGATACTCCAGTCTTTTAGCTCTTTTAAATTCATTAGTTTCATGGCCTGTTAGTTGGACACTTTGTGAGCCAGGCTGTACCACTAACTGTAATCTAACATAGGTTACTAACATAAAAACCTTCATTACCTGACATTATTTGGGTTTAACTGATGATTTATGGAATGTAATACAATTAAAATGCGACTTTCTTCTATCTTGGGTATTTTTTTGTGAAATGCAGCTAAGACCTAATAATATTACTTGCAGTTTGTTGCCCCAAGTGTTGCTCCCAATTAATTAGCTATTTATAAGCTATTATTTTCAACTGTTAATATGTGATTTTTATTAGATTTTTTTACCCTCTTCTCAACTTCTTTAGAATAGGGCCTACGTCCCAATGTATTTATGTGAATAAAAGGATCGCTTGTCAATGTCAGTTTTCCTATTTTATCTATGCTGTGCAGAATCTTTGGTCATTTCAGTCATCGATCCGAGTGGCAGCTTGTCAAAGTAGACTTCCGGTCGATCTTTATGCACCGCTGTACCTCAGATGACTACATCATGTGGCAAGTACACGACCAAGTAAGCGGTGCCATTTTAAAACGGAATGTTTAAGTGCATGATTAGGCTTTTGCGTGATTATTTTCAGATTCTGTCACACAATCATGCAAAACAAGCTACACAAGGAAATACAGAGGGTTTGAAATGCCTCTGATGGATTATTCATTACAGGGCCAAGCGTGCATCATGGGAATGAAGAGGGGTTTCCAAAAACTGAAAGCGAATGCGCGATGTGTCAAGGCCAGAGATCAGTACGTGCCTCAGAAGTCGGACTCCTGCCCGTGCACAGAGGCCGACTTTGAGTGGTGAGTTCCCTGCTTCGAGGCAAGTCTTTTCCCTTCATTAAACCCTTTGCCCAAACACTTTAGCAGCATCTCCAGAGGCAAACTGTGAAGCCAACGAGGGCACAGCGAGAGGGCACGTCCTCAATCACTTCCCTATCTGTCCTGTTTGTCCTCCTGTAAGAGTTTGTTATGGCAGGAACTACATCAATTCTTCTATACAAATAAGAGGGCATAGATTTGATGAAAAGAAATGCTGTAGAGTCATGACAGGTTAATGAGATTATGCTGGTGAACTATGTCTTATTAGCTGCCTTGTTTGAAGAAACAATTATACATAGCTGATAATTTAATTACTGCTATTAACCCTGACACTTTGAACTGTGTACATTCTTCTGTTGTGTCCTTGGGCAAACTGTGTTATCCAATTTGTCTTGATTTAAAAGGAAATGTGTGATACAACATTGTATTGAAAGCCGCTATGTAAAACAAGCCAGCCTGCTAATAAGCCTATTGCCTTAGTCTACTCTGGGTTCTTTTCTCAAGCTCTGTAGTTCCAATGGGCAGGAATGACCTGGATCTAACAGTCTGAGAAATGCATGTTCCCTGCTTTGCCAAAGTTAAAAGATGCTAAAAATATGCTTTTATGAAACATTTTTAAAACGAGAGTAATGACAATCACACAAGGGCATTGGTTGTCCACATACTTGAATAATAATGCATCAGATTTATATAATGCTTTTTTTGGACACTCAAAGAACATTTACAGTACATTTTTCATTCACTTCACACTCTGTGGTGGTAAGTTACCCTGCCCTGGGGCAGACTGGCAGAAGTGAGGCAGTCAATCTGTGCCATCTTTCCCTCCGACCACCACCAACACTCACACACATCACTTTCAGACTTGGCAATATGGGTGAAGTGTCTTGCCTGAGGTCACAATGACAATGACACAATGACAATTTTTTTTGCCACTGACCCCCACTGTGGCACCTGATTTTCCCAGCGGTCTTCCATCCAAGCACTAACCAGGCCTGGCCTTGTATAGTTTTGAGATCTGACAATATCAGGCTTTGACAAGTCAGGATGGCCACAACTCCTACACAACTTTACGTTAAAGGAGTAAAACATTTCCTTCCTTCAAACAGCAGGAGGAGCAGGAGATGCTAATGTAAGACATGACCTCAACTTCCATTGCTGCACTTCCATTACAGACGGTCGGACATAACCCCAAATCTATGCTAATGCCACAGAGATGACAGAGCTACAGCACACAGTCAGCTTTCACACATTCATGTATTCACCATGGGCAAGTCAGCTTTACCAATCCATACATGCATGAACTCAGATGATGCAAGAAGTAGCAGAAGAAATCCACTGCAACAGAGAGAGGAAGTGCTGGTCAGCTTGCCTGTGAACTACTGCCACTGAACTCCATAAAAATACAAGACGGAAGTATAACATTTGTCCTCCTATAGGTCAGACTTGTACTATGGCTGACTTGGTAACATCTGTCAGTCCCAGTCTGCCATTTCTACAAGACTAAGGTCAGCTGCACATGTCCATACAAAAACATAACAGTCTTCTTCCATTACCATCCCCAGCTGGAGGAGTTATGGCCTTGCAGCATGAGGCTACATTCTGAGAGGAAGTTGATGGACATCTTGACATTTTCCTCTAGGGTTTTAATAATTCAGACCTCCACACTCCCTCCAGCAATGGGAGCACACAGAGCGTCTCATAGCCACTGCCGAATCTGGTCCACAGATGGGATGGACTCTTATGTAGAGCTGATCTGTGTGGTCACTGCCAAACACAAAGCTACAAACTTTTTTCAAATTTTTGGATTCCACCACCCACAAAACCGTCGCCTAGCAGACCGTCCACATGGCATTTAGCAAAGACCAGCAGTGATGTTCTTTTTCTGGAGAAGAATAGAGCTGAACTTCTTGCAACTCAGCAATCTGCACTGTTGATGTCAAAAGTTTTGACTTCACAGACTTGATATTCTATTGTTGGCGTCTGCAAACTTCAGAAACTCATTCAAAAATGTAAAGTCTTCAGTAACTCATTTTGGGTCTTTTTATTGGATCAATAAAGCACAGTGATTGAATTAATCTTAGCCAATCAATTTGTATAAAAAAGATAATATATTTTATCTTCCTTTCATCAAATTGAATAAGGTAAATTACAATGGCTTAGGTTGCTTCATTAAATGTTAACAATGTTGGCATTGTGATGTAACATATATATGGTACTTATAAATTCATGAATGATTTGTGAATAATTTGGATGCTCATAATGCATAATATAATACAGTACATGTGGAATAACTTTGGACCGCTACAAACAGTTAAAACTGAACTGTCTTTTGTGTTTTTAAGATTTTTTTTAAATCTAGTACAGAGCATTTAATACTCGAAAAACAGTTTTCATTATTAAATTTATTAGACAATAGACTATAATTGTTCATGCAAAATAATAGTACTATCTTTATGCACCATGTGGTTTTATACTAAACCTGATAAAGCTAAGGAAAATTCCAGTTGTATCCTGTTTTCTTTTCTATTGATACTTATTCAAATGAGTATCTAGTTTCAATAGTAATTTTAGACTTTGACAAACTTTATTGATCCACACGGGAAATTATTTGGACACAGTAGCTCCCTCCTCACAATACAATATAGTAACAAAGAGCAAATGTATATAATAGTAATTTCAAAACAAGGAGCAAAAAATAGTGAGAAACTGGATACAGAACAGATTTTTCTGATTTTTGATTCTTGATTCTGATAATCCTAGATGAGTTATAGCAATGACTATTTTCAGCTTGTGTTTTTGATCTGAAACAGTGACTATGGGTTTGAGAGGCACTCGGATGGCAGCTGCACACCATCGTTCTGGTTCATTCCTTCAGCCACATCCAGAGACTGCATCACTGGGGACACTTTCCTCAACACTACGGGGTATGACAGATCTGTGAGCAGCCACGTGGAAAAAAAAAAGGCTTGAATTTACCCTTACAGCTACTGAAACAATCAACACTTTTGCAACAGGGAGAAAAACAGTGGTGGAAGAAGTACTTGACTTTGCTACTTAAAAGTAAACTTGTAAAAGTATAGATACCGGAGAAAAAATACTCAAAAATAATCACATGAAAACATCTACTTAAGTTAAAATATTAAAATACTGTTTAAAGTGTATTTAAAGAGTAAAAGGTAAAAGTAAAAGTATTTTACGCAGATTTTTTAGATCTAGTAAAACTTCAAATTTAGAAATGCTGATATAGATTTGTGCAGATTTTTGCTTAATAGTAACAAATGAACTGATTGTTTTTTGTAGCTGTGTTTATTTATTTAATTATTTATTATATTGTACAGCTACACATTTCTATAACCAAAGAAAGCAGAATACAGTAGCTCACATATCACAATAAATATATTAACAAAGAGCAAAAATATAAGTGGTAATAATATGTTCAAAATAAATAGCAAAAATAGCAGTTAAAGGCATAATTACATAAATGTATATGTACAAGTACAAATAAAATATAGAAAAATATAGTAATACAAATATATCTCAGGTATGTACAGGAGGTCGAACGCAAAGGAATTCAAAGGAATTCAAAGTGCTTTAGAAAATAAGACATTAAAATCACAATACAAACAAATCAAAGCAAATACTCATCTTAACATTAAAATAGAAAATAATTCATTGTCAACTCAACTGTAGATCTACAAATGTATATGTAGATGTATATGTAGATGTATATGTAGATGTTTATGTAGATGTTTATGTAGATGTTTATGTATATGTATATGTAGATGTATATAAGTGCTTAACAGAAAAATATATTAAAGACCAAATATTACTGAAGTACTGAAACATAGGTTGAAACTGTATCAGCAGAATAGGTGGAATTGATGATGTCAATCAATCAATCCATCAATTTTTATGACTGTCAAATACATAACATACATATACAGTGCAAACCAACGTACTTCATGTAAATATGTTAAAGACAAAAGATAACAATTTACAAGTACTGAAAAATAGGTTACATAAGAGCTCAAGACAATGAGAAGATGGCAATTTTGTGCTTGAAATTGGGCTAGAATAGGTTGTGTGAAAGACAAAAGATTACTCAGGTTCCACAATTTATTTGCCTAGAAGTATGTACAGTGACAGGATGTATGTATTAGTCACTATTCTAATAGTATTTACAGAAGCTGTCATTTAATATAATAGAGGTCAAAATAGTTAATTGATATCCATAGTACAGAAATAGGATTAGATACGCCGTAGATGTAGTAGCTAGACAATGTAAAGGAGGATTTATTTTTTTTTGTCAAAATGTGTCATCTTTCAAACTAATTTAATAGAGTGGGAATTAATAATATTATAGGTATTAGTGTGACCAGTAATACTAGGGAGTAGTACAGTGTAGTAGTGTTAGTTTTTATTGATTAAACTACATATAGATCATTTACAATAATTTATTTACAACAAAGTACCTCTACACAACCAATATTTTCAGCTTGTAGGGTTATTTGTTTTATTTATAAGATAGTAAACAACATTTTTATTATGTATTTCAGGTATCGCAAGGCTTTATCTAACAACTGCACGGAGGGGAGTGGATTGAAGTACAGCCCCAGGCGCCAGAAGTGTCCCAGCCAGTCCCCCAGAGGCCTGCAACTCTTCACCAGTGAGGGAACACCCGTGGCATCTCTGGAAAACAACGTCACTTTCCTGGTTTTTCTGGAAGAGGTCTGACTCCGACACTGCTCCTCGCATGTCTTGCTTTTTCATTTGCGATTATAATGCTATCTATATTGAGACGCTGTCAGAAAGTAGCACAGTGGAAGAATATAAAGTGAATATCCGTGACCTAATATTTTTGTGAGGTTGGGAGTGACTGACAGCTGTGTGTTTACTTTTCCCATTCTTCTCAAGGGCCTCAGCTCAACCACGAGTATCACAGTGGACTTCGGGGACGGGACTGCCATATCCTATGTAAACATAAGCTCCATAGAAGATGGCGTCAAGCACGTCTACAGCAAAGTTGGCATCTATCAAGTCTCAGCCACTGCCAGTAACTCCTTGGGGTCTGACAAGGCTACGCTATACCTGCACGTCACCTGTGAGTCCAATAACTTGCTAAAACTGGTGAAAACTGTGGTTGCTGGTTGATAGACACCCATTCAATGTAAGCTTTTCAACGTTAAAAGCCTTATATAAAACGCATTACTCAAACTACTTTGTACACAGTTTTAGCCTTGACATTTTCTATAGTATAACTTGGAAATGGTGTGTCTTTTGAAATACCTTGAAGCCATATAGCACATAGAGTAAAGAGTAGAGAAGCAGTTAAAGGACGCGCGTTAAGAGCATTGATGCCTGAATGCTCAAGACGCGCCGTGTCGACCTCAGATTATCGCTGTGCTGATGTCTGGACGTGCTGCAAAAACGCGCCATGTAGACTTTGCATCTAAATTAGGCACCTACAGCTTTAGAGCAAGCAAATCATATTGTCATCATAAAAATTATACTGTATTTTTTTTATTCTGCACTAGTAACATTTCTAGATATATACTTTAATGTCAGTAAAACAAACACATCACCATACAAGTGGCATGCCCTCCAAGAAAAGTTACCTAGTGCACTTCTTAGTACACAAAATGAGGTCCAAAGTAAGTAGTTATAGCTTTTCATTAAACTTCAAGTGCCCTGGATAACTGACTGCAGTGTTCTCACAGCTTTGAAATACTACCTCATAATGCCGAATGAGACCAATGCTATTTTGGGAGGGAAATTGGCTGCTATAATGGCCAATCGCTGTCAACATTTATCTGCCTGTGTACATTTTCAGAACCTCTAAAATGACAACCCAATTTTGCCTTTCTGTCCTTCTCTATTACAAGTGACATCTTGGACAATGCAGCTCTATTAGGTGATTGTGATGTATTTAGCCAATGTAATTAGTACAAGTTTGAGAGGTTTTTAAAATTCATATTGCAGATTTAACCTCCTTTCAATCCACTTATTCATTGTCCTTGAACACCCCTTATTTTAGTTAAAATGAGTCTTGTGTAAAAGTAAACAAAAGACATTATATGACTATATTTTTGTTTTATTCATAAAGGTCAGCTTGAACAGGTCCAGCTCACCGCCCCGTCTGTGGCGGTCAAGAACAAGCCAGTAAATCTCACGACTACATTACGCCCGAACCAAGTGGGGACAGTCACTTACTACTGGTGGTTTGATAACAGAACAGAGGTGCTTTGTGTTTCCTGTTCTCTTCTCTTGTGAGGCCCCATGCTGAAGTGCAGGTGTAATCTTGTCTCATTGTGTCTCACAGCCTGTGGTGACCCTAAATGGAGCCATGACCTACACTTTCTCTAAAGTTGGAAGTCACACCGTCACGGTTCAAGCTTCACTGGCCAACACTGTCCATCAGGATCAGATGACTATTGCGGTCTATGGTAAAGCATTTTGTCATTTGTTTTTAACATGAGAAACAAACAGCTGACTGGTTCAGGTTAAAGGGGCTCTACCTAAAGTTGTGAAACTGTAAACACATTTTTAAGACTTCTTAAGCGGTACAGTGCCTTTAAGGCATGTTTTTTTTAACCACTCTGTATACCTTAGCTTTAGCTGTTGTTCAACATAAAATAATATGTGTCTGGAGGCTACCGCCTTGTCTTAGCTGCCATTAAACTGCTGTATAAAAAGACCAGCAGATGCAGACCTTGTGCCCCATGCTTATGTGGTTACACTGACAAATAGCTTTATATCATACCAAAAAATGCTAGTTAGGTAGTGAGGAAAATAGACTATGTATGCAGTCTGTCTATGCCGGATGATTTAAAATGATTTAGTAAGTATAACATTATGCTTTTATGCTTGAAGGTACAAGTAAATAGAAATAAATAATAAATTAAACAATAACAAAACAATTAGACAAGTTTAATGTCAGACTGTGGAACACTGGAGTCAAAACCATAGACCGTATATATGAATGGACTTGCTAATGTGTTAGCCACATGCCAAACAGGAAGTGCTCCAGGAGGCTCTTTCAGCTCCTTCTCTCCCTTTTTCCCATTGACTTACATTGGGATCTTGTCACTCCTCTCTTTGTAACTGCTGCACTGAGCCTCGTCCTTCTGGTCTTAAAATGTGTGTAATAACCCGCTCTCTCTGATCCTCAATTTTTTTTTTGCTATTTTGTCCGTCAAAAAAGCCCTATTCATAACATAGAGCCTGGCTCCAGATTCGCTCCTGTAACTGTGAGCATTGGGAGCCTCATATGAGCGGCGCTGAATGCTGTGGGTGACGTCACACTCACTTAGTCCACTTTTATATACGGCCTATGGACAAAACATTGCCATGTCACATTGCCATGGCAGAGAACTTCCCTACCAGAAAATAAGAGAGCTGAAAATGTTATAGCATGAAGAAGCATTATCCTGTAAACATGTATGTTGTTTTTAGTTATACAGAACTTTAAAATGGATTGTCATACATAGGTAAGTCACCAGGGAATACACTATGTAAATGAGTATCAGGCTTTGGTACTGTCTCATGAGAGCACACATACCTGCTGATCTTTCTCAGACTCTAGACTTCTATGCTCATTCAGTAGTTCTGTAAGGCACATTTTGTGTGGTGCAAACATCCTACAAAAGACTGATGCTTTATTGATGGAGATGTGCCTTTGAAAAGAGCCATCTCTGTTCTGTTTGTTTATATTATCATCGCTGTGCTGTTATAAATCACTTTCTCATTTTAAAAGCACAGGTTTGGTTTTCAGTAGAGCCTTGTAAATATGCTTTTGTTTTCCAGTTTAATAGCTTTACGCCAGCTTTTCAGTGCCTGCATTATTTTTATTTTTACGTTGTGCCTATTACTAAGTTGAATTCATATCCAAGTTTATTTCTGGATTTTGCCTGTTTTTGTTGGATGTGAGATGAGTGAGTTGTACACAGGCAAAAATAGCCCTTCTGTCCTCATAACATGGTAGTAATGTGTGACCGAACAGGTAGAGGGCAGTGTGTTACAAATGTATTCACCAAGGGTTATATTAGCATGGAAGAAATGATCTGAAGTGCATTTTGACCTTTGAACTTTGAACCTAAACACTAGGCTCCAAATTTTCCATGTTTATATTCTCTGACCAGGATTAAAAATGGCTCTGTGTGGCTAGTTTTCAGTACAGTAGTATTGTATAGCATATATCACACAAATCTGGTCGTTATCGAATTTCTGGAGTTATCAGATTATTGAAATGTTATGTAAACAGTTATGCAAAAAAGGGCAAACCATGTGTTAAATAAAAAAAGCCAAAAACAAAACAGAAGCCCTCTCATACCCCACTCCTCTCTCCACACTCAACACATACACAAAAGAACACAAAAAAACACTTGAGTCCATAAATATCAAACGTTAAGGGCCAAACTGTTTTAAAATGAATTCTACCTTGTTTTTCATTTATGACATTTCTCTTGGACATGTAAACAGAGAGCGAGGTCTTTTTATTGAGATATCTTCTAATTTCTGTGGCCATGTACCCACTGAGAATAAGCTGATTTTAATATTATAACTAAAGCTGGACTGTATGCAAATTCTATCCATTTATCATAATTTATGTATTATAATTTATGGCATGCCTATTGCACTTGCTTTATTCATTATGCATTATGTGGGTCAGGTAGTCTATAGCGGTTGCATGCATGGTTAGAGCTTCCCCATTATAATCGATGCAGTTTTACTTCAAATTGTGTGTATAAACAGAATGAATCAGTTCTGTTTTTCAAAGAATGCAAAAAAAAAAAATAAAAAAAAAATAGGTGCAGGACCTTAAATGCATGTTTTTGGACAACTTTGGAAATCTTGGCTTTAGTATTTTCTGTAGTACTATGTAAAATAATTATGTGCCCATTCAGTTTTACATCAAATTGTATGTATAATGTCAAATAAAACACTTAACTCTTGATCTTTGTTAAAAGGTGCATTGTACCTTCTGGTAGAGGGTCTGTCAAATACTTTTCTCCATGAAGATGTTATTCCTTTGTCTGGAATGTTTCACACAAAGTTACACAATGCACCTTTTAAAATTTTAAACAAATAATTTAAAACAGTTTAAAATGTTTTAAGGTGTACCTGCTGTTTGTATGTAAAACTAAAATACCCACATGTTGTCTGTGCACTTCCAGATTACTTCCGCTCCCACGTTTTAGCCTTCTCTTCAAATTTGGACGAGCTGAACCCTGGGGTGTCTGAGTGGAGAGATGACATCGGCAGAGTGGTGAAGAACTCCATAGTGCAGGTCAGAACTGCTGCTGTGCTACCCGCTAGCATTACCCAAAAATCTATTCAAATGAACAGCACTGCAGTCAAGTTCTGAAGCCCTCTTTCAAACTTGGCAATTAACTGCTCTTCACTAGCCCGCAGTGAAAAATCCAAAGCTTCACAGAGCTAATATTTCCTGGACTGGGATGTGTTGCATTAGTAATGTGACTCTATGCGGTTTTGAGCACTCCAGTTTCTCCACGTTTTAACCTCACAGTGTAATGAGCCATTAACCTCTGCACAGTGACATTGCACATGACATTAAAACAGCTAAAGCATACCCTACTGGAGAACTTGTCATAATACCAAAGGGCAGAGGAGACGAGATGACGACAGCTGTGGCCAAACCTCAAGTAAAAGGGAGTTGTTGAACTGTGGTCAATTGTCTGGTTTTACTACTTAGAATCTAAAGGGAACACCAAAAACACAGCATCTTATGTGAACTGGATTCTAAATATATCCCTGAGTAGCCCTCAGTATGAAAGATTCACTCTGACCTTCTGTCTTGTCGGATATTCCCACGTGTTACACTGGTAAGCTGACAGCAGACCTCTGCTTATTGAGGGACTGCACTAAAAGCCCTGTCTTTGTCCACTGCTGTCAAATTGAACTTGTACAGACTGACACATTATACAGCGACAGTGACTGGTACTTAGGCAAAGATATGTGAGACTGTCATGTTTGGTCTTTATAAAAATATCCTTCAAGGAATTCATAACCATGGACACCACTTTATGGTAACTGCACTTTAATTAGCCTGAACATAAACCTAATTCATAATGGACAAAGAGTTTATTAAAAATGATTCAGGCTCAGTATATACTTAACGTTAGGGTTAAGTGGTAGGACTGTAAAAGGTGCACTGTGTAACTTTTCTAATGAATGTCTGCTTGTCTCCATGGAGTTATTATTGCTTTTCCTGGAATGTTCCACAGTGTAAACCTTTAAATCTCTTTGTCTCCATGGAGACAAGCAGGAGAAGCCATCAAGCCAATACAAATAAGATTTCTGGAGAGGCACAGTAAAAAGTGCATATTTTCATTATTTTCTGAGCAATAAAAACACCCATATGAAACAAATGCAAGGTAGGTATAAGTTTAAAGTCATACTGTGGAACATTTCAAGCAAAGCCATAACATCTCCATGAGAAAAGCATGTAGCAGACCCTACTCTAAAAATTAAGCCTGAATAATTCGTATTAAACAGTTTGTTCATTTTCATCTGTATTCATGCTCTTAAGGCTATTAAAATGGAGTTTTATAAAGCACAATCATGTGCTGAAAAGCCATGATGTCACTTCTAACCTATTAAAATGTTTCATTCAATTTTTGTATTTTTTTTAATTAAAGGTCACAGGAATCAGTGAAGATCAGCTCTTGGTGGCCGTCCTCCCTGGGTTGCCCACAACAGCCGAACTTTATCTGGTGCCAGAGACGGGGGCGAGAGGGGGCGCTGTGGAGGAGAAATGGGCCAATCTCGACCAGGTACACTGTCAAATCGCTCAAATACAGCTAGACACTTAAGCTGTGCATTGGGGTGCACTGTAATAATTAAATGTAAGAATAACATGGTAACAGAAGACAGGAGCTCTCTGGGGGATAGTTCCCTCGAGAAACCAGTCTATGTTTTGCATATGTTTTAGCCCGCGGAGATGGGCTGCAAGTTTAGTTTGAGAATGGAGGATAGTAAATTCACTTAGTAGAGCTCCGCTGCTCCCTTTTATGTCCCCATCGCATTAATAATGTAAGTTTTATTACTGAATATGAGTCTGACATTACTGCCTGCCTGTCATACATTACAAAGATAATTTTAAGTTGTATGGAGCTGGAGGGAAGCCTTCTGGGTCCAAATTGATTAAACGAGATTAAGTAGTCAGTCTTTATAAAATGATTGTATGGTATCTATCTGTATCTAGCTACCTGCTTTGCACACAGCATTTAAAAGGGTTAAGAGCTGAAATTATTGAAATATCCATAGGTTTCTGAATGATGAAAAATTAGGACCGTTGCCAATTCAAAACAAATTATATGTCTTTTGAATAGGAAAATGGCATCAAAATCTTGCATATATCAAGAAGCTGAATCCCAGGAATAGAATGTTGTTTGAATATATGTAAAGTATGTCCAATCCAATCCACTTAATTTATAAAGTGCTGCACAGAAAAAAACATTTAAAACAGACAAATAAACAAATTCTCTACCAGTGCTCATAAAAGTAATAATAAAACAGTACTAAAAAGTATGTAGTTTATAATGAAAAATGCTGAAAAAGAGCTGATTAAAAATGTATTTGTAAATAAAATGTGTCCAAACAGAGGCATAAATTGATATTTTGGTATGTTTGTGGATCATTTTTTGGTTGTTTCACATTTGTCTGATACTTTAAAGAAATAATTCAGTATATGAGGAGCAAGACCCAGATTTCCCTATTGAGATTAACATATTTTGTCATGAAGTATCCAAAGGGTAAATTTACAAACTTGGAACCTTGTAATTTATATTTACTAGACACAAGAACTTACAAGTCGAATCAGCATTTTAAGATAACACTTCATTTTATCTGCCCGCATCTGTATTAAATATTACTGGCCTATATGTGATCTGAAATCAAGGAATAACATTATTGGGAGGTTTGTTGTATTTTCACCAAAAACTGATGTCTAGACTGTTTGAAATAAGCAAACTTATTCAAAGTCATGCTTTATTAGAGTATGTTTGTTGTTATTGTGGGCCAAGACAAAAATCCATCACATTTATTCACACAATGTCGATTTGTCTTTTTCTATCCTACTATCTAAAAGTACATTTTTTAAGTCCATTTTGGAGCAGGAACTATTGATCTTAGGTGACTTGGCTTTTTTTCTGCTCTACTCTTTTTCTGTTCCCGGTGCACTATGTAACTTTTCGTTCCACAGTATGCCATCAAACAGCTCTACCCTACATTTATTTTTAGTTTTACTGCTCAAAAATACCTAGAAAAACAGGCATTCTGACTGTGAGCGGGTCGCCTCTCCACAGATCTGACCTCTGAACTTGGTCTGGTTTGTTCTCCATGAAGATAGAAAGGTTTAATGCCGTACTGTGAAACATTCCAGACTAAGCACTAACATCTCCATGATGACAACTCTTTGATGGATCCTCCACCAGAAAAGTTACATAATGCACCTTTAAGAGAATATTACAGTATTAACCCTTATTTAATTTCACAAATAATTTCAGAAACTTCACTGTTTTGTCATCTGTATGTTGACTTTTATTCATTCATATATTTCAGTTCTTTCCAGTATGTTCCTCGCCAGAACAATGCATCTCAATGAGCTACACACGCCTTCCTCCATCTTTGTCAAAGTTCAGTTATTGTCACATCAAAAAAAACAATTTTAAGTGTGGCTCGGTTCTTTATTCCTCTGCATTGTGCCGCAACTCCACCGATTGCCCCCAACTTTGACGAGAATAAAAGATGACATCATTCTCATTGTGATGGATTACCAAACTCAGGAAGTCTAAAAAAAAAGTCCAAACGTATTTTCCGTGCACAGTGAACTGAATGGAGAATCTGGCTACTTGGTATGTAGGCAAAAGTGTTACGATTTTGAAAAGGTCAGTAGCGATGACGAGCGCACCTCTCTGCCAGTAATTGGGCTAAAATATGGAAAACACTGGCATTATCACAGATAGACAGCAAGAATGTTATTTATGCTTTTCACAAACTTTTGAATATCACAATTTCTACTCATTTACCTGTCAGTTTGATATACTCGGAGAGTTTTGAAACCACTATTCCCATAACTAAACTGCTCATAGGTCTTTCCTTTCTGCATTTCACATAAATAACCTCCCCAGCTCCTCTCATTATAGCACACAGGATATCTGAGCTTTTATTACAGAGATTTAATGCCCCCACAGCTGGCCTTTATGGTTATGGGAGACTGTAATACTGCATAACGCCACTAGAGAGCAATGTCTTACCATGTATTTGACTGGACCACAGCTCATTAGGAATGCAGGAAGTGTAGAATGCTTTCTGAGACATGTTTTTCCTATAGAAAGACAATCATTAAAACAAACATTTATTATAATATTAGCTACCATAGTTTATTAAAAATACCTGGATAGTTGTGAGTGTTGCTTCAAAGCGTACACCTGACACATTTATTCAATACAAAACAGATGCCCTGCTGGTTAATAATGTATAGAATATATGTTATATGTTCTCTGTATGATTAGTATATGGTAGTATTTATATGGCCTGTTCACTGAGCGGCCTGTGCTGTCTGCAGTGCCCTGTTACTGTGGGTCATGCATGATGGAGGTGAAGAGTTGAATCTACATTTTCTCTAGAGACAGACAGCATTTCTAAGTGATCTACTATGTGATTACTAAGTTGAAAGGTGCACTGTGTAATTTCTCAGGTGAGTCACCTGCTTGTCTCCATGGAGATGTGCATAGGATCTTCCACAGTATAACCATAAACTAACTTAAGAATCTCTATGGAGACTTACAAGCTAAATTCTGGGTTACATTTGTGGAGAGGTGACCCCACTCACAGTAAGAATGAATGTTTTAAGACATTTTTGAGCTATAAAGACCTGTAGTTGAATTACTGCAATTATCTCCATGGGGGCAAACAGGTTGCGGACCCTTTACAGAAAAGTTACACAGTGCACCTTTAACTATAGTTATGTTTGAATTAATTTTTGTCCTATGGTTTCTTGTCCATATGCCTTCAATAACATCTCACATCCATAATTAGAATAATTTCAGGTATTGTATGCAACAGGAGTCAAATCAAATCAAACTTAAAGCAAAAATGTTGAATAAACTGATTCTGTTTATTGAACAATGAACACTTGATACATCTGAAGAATGGGAGTGAGTCTCATTTGTTGCATTTGCCTTTTGGAGAGTGGGATTTTCAGATTCATGTCCTACAAGGAGCTCTGTTCATCCTGTATTCAGATGATGTGTGTGCAGTCTGATGAGTTCCTCAGTAGGTTGTTTTGGTGCAGAGGAAGACCAGAGGCTGGTAAAAGGCTGGTGACTGGCCTCTGGGTGTTCGTCAGGTTGATCTGGTTGAGTTGGTAATAATCCTGTTGGACAAGAAGCTTTGGAGACCTGGTCCAGCACAGACCACACAGACTCCAGTCTCCTGTCCCTGAAGGAAACAGATGTGGAAGGACTTCTACCTGGGGGAGTGTTCTGTGCCAGGCTCAGGAGATCTGGGTGCCTGTGTTAGTTTGTATTATAAATAATCCCTTGGCGACAGTGTGACTCATGAGTATGACACAAGGTACAAAACTTTTAGAAATTTGCTTCACATCTTTATGTAGTTTGGCCATTTCACCATTTCCCAAGTCCCACAAACATCCATAATTTTAAAGCACTTTTAGATTACACTTAGCCCACATGAACGGCACTTATACATACAGACTCATAGCCAGTTCAGCATATCCTGTTCTCTCATTTTCATTGGTGAAGAGTCTTCTCTGAGTGCTCATTTTATAACCATTTTCTTTTTATGCTTAGATCTTTTGATTAAATCCAGTCTATGTCTAAATACGATGGACAGAACATGTGGAATATGGTGGGTCACCCTGGGTCGTGAGCTCTTTGACATTTGAAAAAGTTGTAGAACAAGAAGCCTGATACTTTGGTTTGAGTTCAACCTTTTTAATATGTAAACAATATGCTAATCAGCACTTTATGGACAGACGTGTGTGTTCATCACCACGGCGGGGACATTGTTTCTCAAGCAAATATCATTTTGCTGGCTCACAGTCACTCCCGAACTGACTTAATAGGTATTTAATTACATTGATGCATCATATAATTGGCACCAGCGTGGAAGGGAGACGTACTGGGGCAGGCAGGCTGGATTGGGAATTAAAGAGATGTATTTATCTAAAAGCCTGTCTGATTACCTGGCAGAATCACACTGATAATAGGGCAATAAATCTTTCAGTTCACTCTCCTCCTCATCTCCACTGAGTCGCAGCGTTACTCGGAGGCATCTCGTCAGTTGGACTGAGTGAGCGCCACACATGGGCATGTGTGAAGCCTGGCGCGCCTTATTAAAACGTGTAATAGATTTACTGACCCTGATATGCCACTAGGACAAAAAGTAATTATTCATACTGTGTTGGAGTGGTCTAATTTTAACCAGTGGAAAAATTTGAGAAGCGCGAGATGGAATTAGTGAGGCATGGCTAAGGACTCCAATGGGCTCTGGGAAGACTTTTTAGTGGTGTGTTAAACGACATTCATTTAGGTATGAAAAGGAAGAGAGAACAGAGGAGAAATCAAAACAGTGATTGTACTGTATAAAACGCACTTTGATTCACAACGGCTGCGCTTGGATGCGTTTGGCGAAGAGCAGAGGTGCAATTGAGTAGATAGGCCTTTGTTTCCACCATTGATCTGTGACTGTATAAACCTCCTGTGAAGATAATGTGCTTTTTGTATATTTTGACAATGTCTACACTCTGAAGAGTTTCTTGGTGGCATTGTGGTTTGTAATCATGGTACTAGTGTTAATAGTTTTTAGTTACTAGTTTTTAGCGATGAACCTACAATCCCTAAAAGTTATGTTACTTCACAGTCAGTCAGTCAGAGTTAAACATTAATAATAAGTTAAGATGTACAAATTATAATTTCATAAGAATTACTGCTTTACAGTTTTTCCCTTTATTCATTACTTACACACACAGTGGTGGTAATCTGTTATTGTGGTCCAGCTCTGGGACTAACTGGGGGACACTGCTGCCAATCTGCACCATCGGCCCCTCTGACCACAACCAATATTTACTTACACACCACGCAATATAGTGAAGTGTCTTGCCTTAGGACACAACAACAGTTTTGCCATTGTGGCCCCTTGTATTCCCACTGGTCTCCTTATTTGGGGAAGTAAGTGTAACTATCTGGTGTAACATCTGAGGACAGTTATTTTTCCATCCTATCCTGTCCTGTCCTATATTTTATCCACAGTAACAACAAAACAAAATTGTAAGCGACTTTGAGCTTTTATATATGAGCTCTTCTAGTTTCTGTTGTTAACGTTTTGTAACATTTTCAGATGGTTAGTGTTTTATTCCTCTTGTGTAATAATAAAAACTGTACTTGAAGTTCTTGGAAAATTAGCTATGGGGAGCAAATTGTAGTGTTTAGCGTAACTCTGCTTGTGGTAAAACTTGGAGGCCGCTGTGGTCGTAGGGGCAGTATAATTATATACAATCATGATTTTATAAAGCAATTTTTCCTTCAGTTTGATTAGTTATGCATAATTTCTACTTTCTACTTCGCCAGCAATTTTAAAGACTCCAAGGTGTGTGGCCCTGGATTCTTTTTTGTTAAAGAGTTTTTATTGAAGTAAAAATAGCAGAGGGATTAATTAATATTAATTCATAATGTTATTAATTATTAATGATGTGAAATGCCACTGCTCAGACGACATCGCTAGTGGGGCTGATCGTTTTGGGAAGAATATCTAATTGCTAAATTTGTTATTTTTGTGGATTGAAAATACTTTACATTTTAGTGAAATGATAAACACTAATTGTAAGTGAACAAAAGGAGAGAGTACATTCAGGCTCCACTTTTCAACCTCAGAGCTCCAAAAACCAATCCAAAGTCCACATCGGTACATGTCCTATGGAGCAATGTAATACAAAGGTATTATAGGTCAAATAAAAATATATACTTTCTGGTCGACTAAAGCTGTGTAGTCGACTAAATTGGCATGACATTTTCCTTAAATAAAACTTAAAAGAATTAGTTGACTAAAGGGAAGCCTGGGAGTCCCTGCTTAGACTGTTGCCCCCACGATTTGGCCCCGGATAAGCAGAGGAAGATGGATGGATGGTTGTTTAAATCTGGGCCACACACTGTATAAAGAAGTGGACTAAGGGAGTGTGATGCTACTCCTCAGGTCAGCTCCAGTCAAATGAAGCTCACAGGACTAGCAATTATAGAAGTGAATTTGGAGCCAAGTTCCATATTAGGAAGAGGATTTATTTACGAACAAAATAAAAATGCCAGGATCCTGTACAATGGGATGATCCGAACATTTTAAGAGCAAAATGACATGGCTCACTGCAGCAGTTCCAGAGCGAGGGGGGGGGACCATTTTTCTGTGTAAAGCCAGGTGAGCCCAAGTGCCCCCATACTCACTTCCTATTTGGAACGAGGCGGCTAGCGGTTTAACTATGTCTAATAATATGTACAGTCTATGACTAAAAAAACTATATTAAAGTTTTTGGTCAAAATGAACACTGGCATCCATCTAAATGCGATTTCAGTTCGATTGATGAATCTTGCAGCCCTAATCACTCACCACTCGCCCTTTTACCTGATAGGCTTCTTCTTAAAATTTAACCTGGGTCTTATTCTTCAACGTCAACATTTCCTCCTCTTTAGAAGGAAATCTAAATTCTGATTCATAATTCAAGCTGTCGGAGGGGGCTGAAATATTGATGTTGGGATATTGCAGTGCAGCCGGGCGCTAACCGACTCTTCTCTGCTCTGTCACTCTCCTCTCAGCTTTCTCAGGTTCTGCTAAGTGCTCTGAATCAGGATCTGGTCCAGTTTGCACTCAAGCCCGGCGTGCAGGTGAACGTCTACGCCACGCGCCTCTCTCCAGGTCAGTCCCAAACACACCCACTTGAGCACACGCCCGCCACACTTTTTACGATATGGAACAGTATTAGGTAAACTTGTAGAAGGGGAGAGCAAAACAAGATCAAAAGTTTGCGGTGTGTTTTTTTCTGAGACTTTGAGGATTATATTTGGTAAAACGGCGCATAGTGAGAGGATGCCCCCTCATCAGCGAGCCTGCCACCATCACTGACACCTTCTATGATCGATCTTAGCTGTTAATAGCTAATGACCTCGGAGATGTTTGAAAACTTTCAGGTAAAGGAAATAGATGACTCCTTTCAAAACATTCTCTTATAATGTGCTTCCTAGTCATATTTTATTTATTTTCTCCAGTATAATGTATTTCTACAGTAATTCCTGTTGCAAATATTTGTTATAATGTTGTTTCCTCATCAAAAACATACCTGCAGTTTTGTTTTTTGTTTTCATTCACATGTTTAACACACAAACCCTGTATATTTAGGCAGAGCTCCTCTCTCAAACAGAAAACACTGTTCCACTTTGTGATGTCATGTGCAGGAAGAGCTCCAGTGTCTCTTTAAACTCCAAACCTCTCTAACTCTCTATGCCTATTTCTACTGAACAAAAGGGAAAACGTAGCTGGTAACTTGAACACTGCCACTCCATGACATCAAAAGGTGAACAGAGCATTTTAAGCTTTGGAGATGTAGACAGACTAATAATAAAAAGTACAACAAAAACAACATTCAATTTTTCATAATGTAGGACCTTTAAAACTCCTTTTTACCACAATCCTCATAGCATAATATGTTAGTATAGTGAAATATTGTCATTGTTATTGTTCATTTATTTATTTGTTTATTTGATTGGGATGCAAAAACAATGCGTGTTAATGAACAGAGATGACAAAATGCATGCCGGATTGTAGCCACAAGGTTAATTTCCATCCGTAGACCCATGGGTCAGAGTCACAGGGGTCATAAATACATCAGAAACATTTAGTAAAACAGTAAAAGTTACATTAAAGAATAATCAGACTATAAACAAGTTTCCAGACTCACCAATTGCACAATCACACAGATAACCACACAATTCATAGTCACTTTTACACAAAACTCCATTAACATTCACTCAGCTCAGTATCCACACTCCACAGGCGACGGACAATGCTAAAAAATAACCGTCAGTTCCAGTTAAAATCAACTCTTTTTCCCCAGTGTAATTTATCACTAAACTAATCAATACCTGTTGCCAATATCAGAATACAAGTCCAAAATTAACTAAGGTAACAATAATCCTAAGCGTGATTTATTGTGTAAGTAATCGTGAAAAGTGATGCATTACGGTGTATTTGTACAGGGTCAGACAAGAGGTCAGAGGTCACAACCGTTGACGTGTGTGTTGACAGGTTTGTTGTCTGACCCTTACTTCCAATCAGACTGAGTACTCACAAATGTCTGAATACAAATATACTAAGTAGGTCTACTGAATGTGTATTTAAAATGAACCATAAATAGGATTGTCCATATTGGTTCACTGAATAAGCGTACAGAAAACGCAATAATTAGCTACCAAAAAATGCTACGAGTTGTACTAGAAGAAGACGTGCGTAAAATAAGATAGTGAAAGTCTGAATGCAAAATATATGGATATGTTGAAGGTGGGGGACAAACTGAAATTGTACAGTCACCGTTAAACTTCTAACCCTTTGCTTTTATGTTATCTTACAGCTCCCCTAGTGGACAACAGTGAAATTGTCCACAGCAGCACTGCCATCATCATGCTGGTGTCTGTTGTTCTAATGATCCTGGCCATTTTTGTCATATATAAATTCAAAAGGTAATGTGCATATACACACACATACATTTCCATATGTAAAGTAGTAATTGACCCAATACTGTAAGCAACTTTACTGAAATCTCTGCCTATTCCCTCCACCCACTTTAGTGATAGATACCGCTCTATTTCCTTTGTCTACTTTGTAAATGTGTTTGCATAATGGCCTTGTTTAGTGCTGGCCCCATTACCTACTAGCAACCGCCGCACTCCTGAGCTCCTAAAAGTTTCCCCAAGTATTTAGACTCCCTATATATCTGAGTTATGGACAGAGGCGGTACAATAATAGCCAGGAGGAATAAGACAATTCCCCTCTATCTCAATCTGCGGAATATTACTGGGAATGACAGTCTAATCAATTCTTCCAGAGAGCTCAATGGGTGTCACAGTCCTGCAGTTATCAATATTCATCTATCTGACAATGTGAGGGTTGACCTTTTGGAAATGCTAAACACAGGCATCCAAGGTGAGGCGTACACTGTGCAGGGATGGCAGCAAAGGTTGAGGAGATAAGTCCAGAGACAACATATATTATACAGTGAGGGACATACAGTAAATAGCATCCCCTGCTCCCTCTAATCCCATGCCAATCACAGGGGATAGCCTTGAAAGCAGTTTTGGCAGCTTTCATTATAAAACTAAGAGTGCCATCATCCTGGGGTGTTAGAAGTATAAAAAACATAAAATTAGATGTGTTGAAATGCTGTGCGTTTGGCCTCTCTCTCGTGGGGTTGCATCTGCAGTAATGACTTGCGTGCCATGTTTTTCAAATCCATATATGGCACATGGGAACATATGCCCTTTAAATTACTCTGATCATGTTCATATATTTTAATTTTTAGGATATAGTCTGTAATTGTGTATGGAAATATGCCTTTTGCAGTAATGCAGTTCACACATAAAGGTGCACTCTAACTTTTCTGGTTCTGGAGGGTCCAACGCTTGTCTGTATTGACAATTTTCTCTTTCCTTGGAATGCAACACATTAAACATATTTTACAACATTTGTGTATTTGCTGTTCAAAATACTTGTAAAATCTACACCTGTATTTATACTGAAAATGGGGTCACCACAGATTTTATTTTATGTATTTATTAGTAACGGGGCAATACATATTAATGAACATAATGTAAATGTGTTTATAAAGATTATAATTTCCATCTTCAGTCCCTCAGCAGCTGTGTCGACATTCTACAACAGGACAGGAAAAGTACAGGTGACCTGGTCCCCATGGACATAGATCTGTTTAATGCCATACTGTGGAACATTCCAGGCACAGCAACAAACATTTCCGCTAATACAACCCTGTGCCCGACCCTCCACCATAAAAGATTGCATAGTGCAATGTGGCTTGTCAGAAAGATGACATATTCAGGTCCAGATCAGACATTTTCATAGTAAAAGCTTTTGCTGTTGTACATGTTTTAGGCTAAAGGTTACAGATACACATAGGGCCAACACAAAGCATGTGCTTGCCCCCTTGTTGATTGAATTCTTAACTACAAAATCTGTCTTTTTGTTCACTGAGCTTAGATTTGGCATTTAACTATATTTTCAGTGGCATTCAAAGGGTCCTAAGAAGTCTCCAATTCTACCTGTAAAATCCTCTATCCTGTTTTTAAGACATTAACTTTCCAAAAGCGACTCCAAATGTCACTGCAGCAGATGCAGACACATGCCACACGGGGAGAATCTGAAATTAGAAATGCAAGATGTTAGTTTTAAGTTGAATCGAGGGGCTGCATCTGAGGGGGATGAAAAATTGATTGAAAACTAAGGTGAACAATATGAGAGTGCAATGCCCCGTGGAATGCTCAAAATGCTTGAGTTTCCCTGGCTTCTCTGCACCGTCTTTTTACACTGCTTATCCTTATGTGCTCCATGTTATTATACGTTACACTTCTAGTTGATAGTTTTAAAACATGTAAGTAGTTAATTCAACTAGTTAAAGAGGGGGTGTCATGCAGAATCAACCTTTTAGAGCTTTTTACCACGTTATAATGTTGTTACTTAATCAAAACCATGCCTGAGAGGTTTTATATGTCATCCATGCATGTCTCAGTAATTTAGTGATCTCTTCCTGCCCTATTCAAACCCTCCTTATGATTAGCTGTAAGATTCTGTCCAATGCTCAGGCCACAAGCCAACTTCATAAATAAACAAAAACATGGCACAAAACTTGACAAAGGTAAGGATGTGCTGTAGTTTAATTAGAGGGACGCCTGAGTTGAGTTTTGATAGCGCTCTGAAGCGGGAGTGACTTAGTGCAGAGAGCAAAGGGACTGGGGGCTCAGAGCTTCTAATACAAAAGTGAAACTTATAAAACAGGTAATACGTTGTTTTTGGTGAATACATTTCCAAATCAGTAAAAGGTTATCTAAATATATCTAAATCTGTTATATGTTAGCAATGAATAACCCATAGAAGTAAAAGTCCCCCTCTTTAAAGGTTCTACATTATGCAAACTGACTTTTGTGAGCTTTAAGTTATGTTAGAATGTTACCTCAAAGTAATTTATCTGGAGTTGTGTTTTATTATATTATATTATCATATTATTATTATTATTATTACACAATATTACAACATAGATCAGAAAATAGTGTAATATGAACCATTTAAAGTCAACTGTTAGTATTTATTCTGCCTTTAACAATGTCTTTCTCTGTATAACCTCAGGCATGCTGCTAATTAGACACTATTTTACTAACAGACTCTTTTAAAGTACTTATTAGTGTAATGTTGGGGCATTTACACATGAATCATGCTCCTGAAAGGCTTTTGGTAATAAGGGTATTAAGAGCTAATACCACAAAATGTCGTTTTTCCTAATGAACACTCAATAAATATAGCTAACTCTTAGGTAACATATTAGAAAAGTGCATTATGCAGCACAATGTAGGAACACAGAATAAGGCATTAAAGGTCCTACATTAGGCAAAATTGACTTTTTAAGCCACGCTATAATGTTTTTACCTCCTCAAAAACATATCAGGAGTCGTGGTTTATTTCACTTATTGTTTATTATTAGTCCGTCTGCATCTCCAAAGCTGAAAATGCTCTGTTCCAACTTGTGATGTCATGAAACAGTAATTTTCAAGTTAACAGCTACAGTTTACCGTATTGTTCAGTAGTGAATGGCGATTACAGGATTGAAATTATCCAAATGATTGGTGTATCAAGGTGTATAGAGTTTACAAACACAGTGGAGCAGTGGAACTAAGTGTTTTCTGTTTGAGAGAAAAGCACAAAAAACACAACTCCAGTTATGTTTTGATGAGGAAACATTATAACACAGATCATTATATGGGCAATTTAATAAGAGCTGAAAAAATACTCACATTAACATCAATGTACAAGTATGCAAATTAGCAGCTACAGCGGTGGAAAGAGGACTGAAAATTTGTACTCGAGTAAAAGTACAGTTACATGATTAGAAATGTACTCTATTAGACGTTCAAATACTGCAGCACAATTTTATGTAGGTAGAAGTGTGGTAGTGTGATATATTGCTTTAGTAAGTATAGACGATAAATGATAATATTGAAATTAATTTATGACACTGGCACTAAAAAGCTCCCAAAAGCAGATTTAAACCCCCAAAACTACTCTAAATGTACATTATTGTTAAAAAATCATGAGCTGTATAAAATAAATAGGGGATGAAACATTTTAGTACTTTAGTACTTTAGTTTTAATCTGTAATGAGTGATAAAAGTTATGAATTCAATCTTTTACGGCTCAAACGTCATCATAAAGATAAGAAATAACCCGGAATTTCCCAGTAGTGCAAAGAAAATATAAACCCCCCAAAATACTGTTCCAGGTTTCATATATTCAATGATAAGTTGATATAGTAATTATACTTTTCATCAATAGTCATTTTACTTTCCTTCTCTGGCAGCTGGTTGGACATAAATAACAGTTTTCAAAAGTATTAGCAACCAACGTTTTTATTTTTTTCCCCGTTCCCCTTGTGTACCCTACAGGAAGATCCCAGGCATCAACACTTACACAGCAGAGCAGCCAGACAAAGAACAAGAGGTCATCCCGACTGTGACCTCCATAGCAGAGCCAGACCCGCAGGGAGACAAGCTGACCCCGCTGGACCGTGTGGATGTTCACTTAGACTCCAAAAGCAGAGGTACTGTCATGTCCGCCGCTTCCTCAGGGCGCCATAGACTTTTCCCACTGTTCACTAGAGATGTTTTCAGCGTGCACTGCACACAAATAAATTTGAGTTACAATTTAGCCCGTAGTTTTGTATTACTAAAAAAACAAAAACAAAACATGCACCCAGAGCGTTCATCTTTTTGAGATAGCCTTCTGCTGGTTAATTTTTGCTTCTGCTTAGTCCACTTCTTCACTTAATGTGGCATTTGTACCACAAATACACTGAGACCCAGTATCAGTATTAGACTGATCCAAAAAAGTGTGTATCGGAACAACACTAATTACTACACAAAATTGAAATTTCAGTGTGGCCCACAAACAAATAAAAGTTACAGTTTAGCTTGTAGTTTTGTATTACTCACAAAAAAACAACGTAATTCTCTGTGTAGCTACTTTGTTAAATAAATTTGGATTAAAAAATGATTAATGATTAAAAATAGGATATGAGTAGGCTATCTTTTTGTGATGGCCTTTTACTGGTTATTTTTGACAAAATTGAGTAGTTCACTTTTACACATTATGTGTATCTCAGGTTAGCTCCAAAAAAGCAGCATCACAACAACAGTAATTACTATACAAAGTGTAAATTGCCCACAAAAACATCTGAGTTACAGTTTAGCCTGTAGTTTTGTATTACTCACAAAAAACCAAAAAAACCAAACATAATTCAGTGTGTCCTTTTCTTGTTCCATACATTTTACTGTAAAAACAGGATATAAATGTGCCTAGAGCTATATTCTTTTTGAGAAACGCCTTTTAATACTTATTTTTTATTCTTGTACAGTAACAAAATTGAGTAGCCTTAGTCCACTTCTTTACATTATGTAGTATCGGACTGGTATCGGTATCGCAAATACATTGAAGGCAAGTATTGGTATCAAACAGGATCCAAAAAAGTGGTATCGGAACAACATGAATTACTATTCAAAAGCAAAATTTCAAAAATAAATCCGAGTTACAATTTAGCCTGTCGTTTTAGATTGCTCACACACCAAAAAAAATCTCTGTGTATCTTGTTACACAAATTTTGATTGTAAAAATAGACTAGGAGTTACAAACAACAAAAATCTTAGCAAGGAAGTTTATTTTGCAGGTGTATTTGCCAGTTCATACCAATAATAAATCAGCTCTAATAATATGTCTGTTTTTCTTAGTTAGTGCTATCCAAAAATGTATTATTGCCACACAGCGATACAGCCCAACAGATCGGGAATGCCCATTGATTTTCACTAGATAAAACTTTATAGTCTTTTAAAAACGTTGTGTTCTGCTGACCCCCTGCGCATATATTAGCATAGTTTATTGTCGGTTTTACGGTCAGCTCTCCTCGGCTCCTCTGCGATGTTGATGGCTTCAGGTCGAGGTGTATTGTAAATAAGACATTGTATAAATATTGATGTCCCTTTGGAGAGCCGGTGTTAAAGTGAGAAAGACAACAAGAGGAGCATAGCATGGTACTAGTTTTAGGGAGTGAATTCATCTTATTTAAAGGTGCATTGTGTAACTTTTCTGGTGGAGCGTCCGTCAAATTGTTTTCTACATGGAGATCTTAAGCTATAACTTGCAATTGAATCAGGCAGAGCTGTGTCATATCCATAGAAACAAGCAAGAGACGGACCCCCAACCAAAAAGTGACATAGTGCACCTTTAAGCAGAGTTGCACATAGACTTGGCTGAATTTAAATAAGCGCATACTGCCCCAACAGTACATTTATTTATTAGCTTGATAAGTACAGCACCGCTCCAGCTCCAGGGCCAATGGAATCTAATGTTTAGCTGAAATACACAGATTCAGGTAAGGTGCCCACAAGTTCATCTCTGCTTCCTAAGATATTACTGTCTTTTTTTGTTTTTTCTGATACGGATACTTGCAAAAACTTCCAACATTGCAATTTTTTAAGGTATAGGTATCAAATCACCGATACCTTCCGATACCACGCTGTATTTTACTGAATGAGGAGCATTGAAGACCCATAGTAACGAGCAAGGCCACTGTTGGTGTTTGTGGTTAGTGCCCAGATTGTTATTTTTGTTGATTTTCTTTAGAAAGGCTTTCACTTTTTTTTGCCCTTGTTTAATGACAAAATTTAATAGCTTTTTCACACTTCTTCACACTAGGCTGTATCGGATTTGTATCTGTATCACAAATACACTGCGGCCAAGTATCAAAATTAGGTCAGATATAAAAAAATATACACAATATAGGCAATTTTAAAGAGAATTATTGCTTTTCATTTATTATGTTATGTGTATTGTTAGTTTGGTTCTGCAGTATTTCAAACCGCATTCTTAGGTGCTGAATTATCTGTAGCCTGAAAACCCAGAATTCAGTTTGGTACACACTAGAATGTATTGTTATTCGTGTACCTTCAGATTTTCACAGAAGGAAAGTATTCCTTGTTACTGTGTTACTGGTGGAGGTGAAAGCTTTTTGTTTGGTATTTGTCACACTTTTCAAATGTGTTTAACAGCGACCGGCGTTCCTTCCTGAACCGCTGTTCCTGTTCTCTCCGCTCGCCAAGCTCTGACACACTGTCAGTAGCTTTTACAGGGACTATTTCATCTTCTAAAAGTAGTTCCAATTAAATCTGCTCAGGCACAAATGTTAGACCAGTATCTCAAACCCTCCGCACAAAGAACCAAAACTCAACAATTAGGCCAGCTAGAGGTAGAGAAGTTCTCTTTTAATTGGGATGAAGTGGCCATTTAATACAGCAATAAAAAGTTACTGCAGAAGTCATGACAGCAAGTCTAAAATGAAGATTCAGCACAGGAAAAGGTATATCAAACATGTAAATCAAACCCATTTTAATATGTACAAAAACAAAGTAAATCAGAAGAATTTGTGGGTAAATGAGAACATCCCTCGAGTATCGCACAAGTTTGATTTCCTCAAGTGCATTCTTAAAGGACCAGGGGACATATTTTTGATAACCTGAAGGCTACCTCACCAACCGACAGCTCTTAAACACATGCTTTTTCTATGCGAATTTAGAAAAAAGTCTAATCTACTAGACCCACTTTGAAGTTATACTAAAATTAAGCAGTGTCAGATTATTTTCTCTGTAGAACTGAGAAAGTTGTTTGGCCACGCTACGCAAAAATAAGCTACAATTGGAGACCATTTGTTTTATTAATTTCAGTTGTTTTTCCAGTTATATAGTGGCAATAATTAGACACAAATGTCTCCTTCCTTCACAAGTTTCCCAGTGCTAGGTTATACCAGTCTGTGCTTGAGAACGTGCCGCATTAGTATTCATGTGTGAGTAAAACACGATCAAGTGCAAAGTAAGGCGAATGTCGGTGTGAATTATTTGACCCAATAAAATAATTAGTGCATCAGGAAGGAAGGCAGAGTGGTGAAAGCATTTTCATCAAGAAAAATCTGCACGGTTCAGTTGATTTACCTTCAGCAGTGGCTAAACAATCGACCCATCCAAGATAAATGTGTTTGTACAAAATACACTCTTATACATATGGCTGCATAAAAGTGTGTGTGTGTCCCTGTGCCTTGTCCCCTGCCAGGCTACCTGCCATCTCACGCAGACATCAAACTCCCTGATGAAGCGCCCCATGTGTTTTAATGGTGAGAGTGTATGACCGCCTCCAAAGCAATACATCTTCTTTGGCAGTTTCTTCCAGAAGCCTATGAATCCACGGTCACAATGAACAGTCTCTGGTGTTTTGTGCCCATGCATGGACGGACCAGCTCGCACTGTGCTGCCTAATCCCTCCGAGGACACTGTACAGATTTATACTTGCTTCTGGAGGGGGACAAAAACTGGAACACTTTTTGACTGGAAATACTTGTATTTTTGCAAGGACGCTTGATCTTTTTATGTAAATAATGTACATTCATAATGGACAGGGGTTGTGGTCATTTGTCTCAGCTAGTTTCGGCTGTGTTGCTTTAATGTAAAAATATCCAGCAGTGCAGATGTTGAATAATATCTGTGAAAAGAATTCTGTGCAAAAGTCTTTGGGAGGTTTAAAAAAGGACAAATGTGTATAACATAAAATGTGTAGTCAAATACATTATATGATGCTTTTCCCCAGAAGGTGAAACTAGAACACCAAATGGTTGACTCTACTTGTTACACCTGAGCGCCCTTGAATGTATGTAGAATTTATTATAAATCTATCTTGTCTCTGTGGAGTCATTGATTTTCCTTTAATGTTCCACAGTATGATCTAAAACATATCTATCTTGTATTTGTCCAGTTGCAGGTTTTGTTGTTTGCTTTAAAAATACTTTGTATTCTTACATGAAATAGATATGTGGACTCGAGGATCCACTGATTTGACCTGTAACTTGACTTAGTAGCGTCACTTTGTCGTCTCCTTGAAAGTAAACCCTATTGTACAAGTTTTAATATCATCCAGTGGAACATTCAAGGCAAAGCAATAGCATCTCCATAGAGACAGATGACTGAACCTCCCCCAGAGGAGTTCCATGGTGCATCTTTAAAGGGCCCACATTACTCTATTTACTAATCCATGTTATTATGTTATAATGTTTAACACACAAACCCTGTATATTTAGGCTGAGTTTGTCTCTCAAATGGAAAACACTTTGTTTCACCTTGTGATGTCATGTGGTAATACAGGAAGTTCTCCACTGTTGGGTTTTTAAACTCCACACACCTTCACTAGAATCATTTGAATGATTTCAGTCCTGGAAATGTCAATCTCTACTGAACTAAAAGTAAGATTTATCTGTTAACATGAAAACTACCACCACATGACATCACAAGGTGGAACAGAGCATTTTGAGCTTTGGAGATGTGGACAGACTAATAAAAAAGTGTTACTGAAACATGCGTAAATGAAACAAAACACAACTCCAGGTTTTTGAGGAGATAACAATATAACATGACTTAAAGGTCACAAGTTTCAATTTTACGTAATATAGGACCTATAAAGAGTAAATCTAAAGTGATCTTACAGCAGATTTTTTCTCACCACCTCCCTTGAACTTTTGCACAGTGCTGTTGGCTCCTTTTTCTCTTGTGTTGTGCCATTTACTTTGCTAAACTATGTAGAAGTGTCTTACCAGAGTTACAGCAGAGACAGTGAGGGGTGCGCGGATTCATTAAGCCTTGTACAATCACCAAATCTTATCTCCCCATCCTCATCAAATGAAAGCTCGCAATATCCACGAGATGAAGAAGGCCCCCTAGTCCCACATCTGTGTATTCCATCACGCAGTGCTCCTCCCCCCACCTCCTCCGGTGTTATATATGTCATAACAAAGCCCAGCTGATGATTGAAGAAGATAGACTTTCAATAGGCTGGAGCAGCACTACTAGCAGCAATCCCTCTTGTTTTAAGGAGACCCAAATAAGTCAGCCTATTGCAAAACTCCGCTTCATTTCCCTCAAAGATACATGCATATATCTACTACGTTCTGTCTACAAGATTCTTTTCTAGCTTCAGGAATCCATTTAACTTTTTTTACTTTTTATTTTTCTCTTATCGCAGAGAGCAACGTAGAGTTTCTCCAGTCAATTTGAATGTAATGTTGTGAATTAAATTAGTTTGGTTTGCAACAGAGAAAGAGAGAAAGCAGCAGCTAAGGTTGATGGAAAGTGTGCTGTGTAGCAGGGGGCGCTGGGAAGTCTTTATGCCTGTGTTATTTCAGGTAGAGACAATTTGGAGACAAGGCTGGGGTCCAAGTAAAACAAATGGATGTCTGTTAAATGTGTAGTGCTATTTGTACACCCACTGACTGAGTTCCCGTTTGTCCTATTTCCTTTCTTTTTCATTCAGAAACAAAGGTTTGAGTGAACTATAGGAATCATTAAAAAGCTTTTTTCTTATCTGTTATAATGTTTCCTCATCACAAACATACCTGGAGTTGTGTTTTGTTTCTTTCATTCGGATGATTTCAGCTCTGGAATTTCCAATCTCTATTGAACTAAAGGTAAAAAGTAGCTGTTAACTTGAAAACTGCAGATTCATGACATCATAAAGTGAATGACACAACTCCAGGTATATTTTTGATGAGGTTACAACATTCTAACATGACTTAAAGCTTGCAAGAATCCAAAAGTGCATTATGGAACTTTTGTAGTGTTATTACTAACTGAATAAATGCAAAATAGATCATATTTTGCATTTATTTAGATACAGGCCTTAGTAGTGCTAAAAATACCCTGAAACACATGCATTCTTACTGTGTGCTGGGTTGCACAGATATTATTTTTGACATGATGTAGGGTTACCTATGTCAAACTGGAATGTTTTGGCAAAGCATTTGGGAGTAGGGAGTAGGAAGTGGTCATTCAACAGAAAAGTGGCATAGTTTACCTTTAAAGTTTAGATAATTGTATGATGTCATTTACCAGTAATATCTGAGGATTAATCTCGTCCTGTAGTCATGACCATAGGCTGTAAATATAAATGCACATAGGGAACCTGCTAACCACTGCGTTTCAAAAAGGAAGTGAGCAAATCTGGCTCCAGTTCATTTGTTTATTTATTGGTGTATTTGACAGGGACAGTGTACATTAATCGCATCGCTGCAAAGGCACCAAAATTAGCCAAAAGGCGATTTTTCATCTGTTGTCCCTGGACAGATGGTTAAATTGTCTCCCTAAAAACAACAGTAAAAATATTAAACAGTGAGTAATACAAGTATGGACAGAACAGTAAAATAGATAAATCAACTGCTGTTGATAAAAGTGTACAGATAAAATAAGCATAATACAGGCATTATGTGAGAAGTCAACAGTTATTTTACAATATTTAAACATTCAAATAAAACAGACTTCACTTTGTATTGAAAAAGCATCATCCATCTTTCCATAACTGCTGCTGTCAAGCCCCTCATTTTGGTCTTAAAATTTTCATATTAACCTGCTTTACATGATCCATGGTGTTTTATTTCTCCTAATATGGAATTCCGCTCCTAATATGGAATTCCGCTCCTATAACTCCTAGCCTCAGTGAGCTTAATTTGACTGGAGCCGTCCCTTAGTTCACTTTTTGTAGTCTATGGTCATGATATAGCCAAAAATCCCATGAAAGATCAATGGCTGCTCTACACTTCAGCATCTGTGTATAATGATTACAGCCTTGTCTGCAAATACAGTTACTCCACGTTGCATTCATGTGGTACTTCGTGCTACTATCTTTGTCATTTTGTGCATGTGTTTTCCATTATAGAATCTCACTTGTTGCTGTTTTGAGACACAAACAACATGTGATGATGATGATTCGAATTTAGCTTCAACTGACAATTTTTTCTTTCCTTTCCTGTCCATTTGAAACCATTTTAGTATATTTTATTGTTGCATTTTTATTAATTATTGACTTATTTATTTCAACTTGGCACATACATCTATGAAGGAGTTCTCATTTAAATGAATGTAATTATTTTGGGTATAAATGTTATTTTATGTGTGGATAACTGACATTTCAACCCCTGTGCTCCTGTTTTAGGTACACAGCGGGTCTGGTCTGCCCAAGTAAATGTGAAGAATAAACTACCAGTTCCTTTCTGTGTAAATTATACTTGCAATATTTCAATCTCCAATTCACAGTACCACATAAAAGCAACATCCCTTGTTTTCTATGTTGCATTTTGTGTTGTTCACTGTGAAAGTCTTAAAACGCCTGTACCTGATTTTAGTCAGAAACATGTTTTAGTTTGAACTTTAAGCCCCGCCAATTAACTCCTTTCTGACGCTGTGATATTTTACCATGACACACAAACAACTCTGAAAATCTGTCATGCAGTTGGTTTCCCATGATTCTTAGCAACAGTGTGCCTGATTAGACCAAAGAGACGATCTTCACTGATGCTTTGCAGCTGATGTCATCAACAATCCCTGGGGTTTGATGCTAACTGTAGGCACTGCTCTGTCTGAGGCTTGTTAGACTTTAGTTTGAGCTTTATTTCAATACAATCTGACGATAACGAACAGAACTACTACACGTAAGCCGATTTGTGCTGTTAAACAAGTCCTTCTCAAATAACATCACAGTCTCAATCACCAACAGATTTTCATTTAGTCACTCTCAGCTTTTGTTAAAAAATCAAACTCCTAAACTGATGACAGGCTCCTGAAAAAGTGCCATTTTTTATTTTTTTGTTGTATTTTCAAACAATCTTAAAACTTATTTGGCAGTGTTTCCGAATTTGTACCTTTTGTCACATTCTGCCAATACTCCTACATGTAAAACACCCCCAGTGTGAGGTCATCGCACAGGATCAACAGGGAGCTTCAGCAGTGTAAAATAAATAGATTATATTTCAGTCTATTTTTGTTTCTTATTTAGCATCTTTCACAATACAATAAACGATGTAAAACGCATTTCTCTTGACCAGAATGAATTCAAATCAGGTACAGGCCCTTTAAAAACCTCTGGACCACAGCCTCTCCTCCATTTTTACTCTGTGTGGACTGACGTATCCGAACCAGCAGCATCTAAACATGGCACGTGTCTACTTGTTAAAGTAATGAAGCGCTGCTCGTGATCCTGGGCTTGCTCTAGTTTGTCCCTCGGAGGACCATGGACACGAAACTGTGGATTTCCTTTAGCTCCCAGGGACACAGATAGAGAGAAGACATATTTGTGTTGTCAACAGCCTCCGCACGCTGCTCTGGTCCACCGATGTCTCTTTGGGATGACTACCCCAGCTCCTCTTCATCAAATTTTTTCCCCCTTTTAAGTGCTGTCAGCATCATACGTCAGAAAGACAAATGGACTCCCCTCCCTTCCTCTCTCTCTTCCAATGTGGGCTAAATAAACTGGTATTGTTATAGGCTGACTCAAATGAAGCTTGTTACACCCCATTGTTATCACAGTTTGAGCCAACGGTCGGACCTGTGAATATGACTGAACACATTTGCATGTGAAATTTTTGTCATTTTCTAAACTTCCAATTAGGATAAAATTGTAAAAATTGTGAACCCGCTATGTTGTGTTTTTTTCCCACTGCTCAAGAAGAGACTGGAACGTTCATTTATTACAAGTGATGTGATTATTACTGGGTTGTTTTTAATGCTGTTTTTCTAAATCCCAGCAGGAGTAACCGTGGTTGCAGAAATAAAACAGCAAAGTGGACGCAGCGTGCATGTTTGATGGCGTGCGCGTTTGAGAAAGTCTTTGATCGGCTGGGAAAATCAATGCCGTTGATTGGGGCTTTTAGTTGGTGTTTGACCTTTGATGTTGTCAATCAGAACAGTTCATTAAAAGGGGGCTTCACCTCAGAGCGCTCCCGTCAAAGCCACAAAAAGTCCATGAGTGAAGGCCACGCACAAGTTTGGCTTTGACTTTGAGACCGGTGCTTATGCGGCGCTTTAGATCTACAGACTAACTAGGCCTTCTAACCACCTGCTATTTCTGTGCGAGCTCAGAAAAAAGGATCCAAATATTGAATCCACGTAAATCAATAGGTTTTCCTCTAATCACCAGTGTGCATTTTTGTTGATGTGTTTTTACTACATGAGATGGGTTCTGAGTCTTCTTTAAAGGTCCTATATTATGCTAAATTGATTCTTGTTATTTCAAAAACTTATCTGGAGTTTTTTGTTTCATTCACACATGTTTGAGTAATCCTTTATTATTAGTTTGTCTGCATCTGCAGAGCTCTAAATGAAAATAGTTTTCAAGTTAACAGCTACATTTACCTTTAGTTCAGTAGAGATTAGCAGTTTAGGGCAGAAATCATCCAAATGATTCTAGTGAAGGTGTATAGAGTTAAAAAACACAGTGGAGCGCTTCCTGTGTTGTACAAGGTGGAGTGTTTTCCATTTGAGAGAAGAACTCAGCCTAAATATGCAGGGTTGATGTTAAATGTGCGTAAATGAAACAAAATACAACTCCAGGTATGTTTGTGATGACGAAACAACGTTAAAACATAGATCAGAAAATAATAATAATAATATGGTCCCTTTAACCTTAAGCAGACTCAAAGGGGAAGTCAATACATTTATGTCTTGTTTTGTGCTCAAAGCATTGCCACAATACTAACACTTCAGATTTGATTTTGATACTAAGGAATAGACTTGATACTCAATGCCAGTTCTGGTACAATGATGATAATAATAATTAAAAAAAAATCTTTATTTAAACAATAGAAATTTCAACATTAAATCATAGTACCATATAAGGACTATAAGTTGCACTGGAGTATAAGACGCACCAGCCATAAACACATAATGAACATATATAAGTCACACTGGGCATTGGGGAGTTTTGCAGCAGTTTTTGGGACACTGTTGTCTGTGCTCTGATAGAGGCAGTTGTGCTGCATGGAGCAGTAACAGCTTTTTTTGTTTTCTTCGTTGCAGTTCAAGTATTCTCTGCTTTTAACTCGGCTCTTACAAGTTTCTCACTCACTCCAGACTTTCTTTCTGCTGCTCAATCACCGTTTTCAGCTGCATATTTCACTTCTTGCAGCTTCTAATCTGCAGAATATGATTTTCTTTTGGGAGATGTTTGTGTTCAGTCTTTCTCAGTTGTCTTTATAAGTTGATGTCTAAACTTAAAATTTTACTGGCACAGATACTAGCATAAAAGCCTAGAGAACCCCCTCATGACTGTCAGTGTGAAAATAACCAACATGTGAAATGATATATTTTATATATAAGTCGCACCTGAGTATAAGTCGGAGGAAACACCCAAACTATGAAAAAAAAGTGACTTATACATGTCCTGACACAGCTCCAGATCATTTTAAAGCTATTCAGGAAAGGTTCATTTTTCTTCTGTGAATGTGATTGTTTTAGTATCGATGCTTCAAATGAGTATATACTGTAGTTTCTACTTTTAGTATCAGTATCTGTTTTTTGATACATTTGACAACCCTTGTTCAGAGGTACATCCAGTAAGTACCACTATTAAACAATACCACATGATATTACAGTAATTTAATAATGTACATCATTCTAGTCATGAAGGGGGTCATAAAAGCAAAAAAGCACACTCGAAAAATGGAGGCATGTATAAACAGAAAATAATGTTTGTTTATTAAGGTCATTTAATATAATTTGCTTGCAACTACATCCTTGTATATAGGTATTCTACTACACTAAGACAGTTCTGCTTTTAAACAATTTTATTTTACAACGATGATAAAGTATAAAATGCCATATTAACTTCATATCCAGCTGAAGACTTAGGAACATTACGTGGATGCCCTCTGTAAACCCTGTGGAATGTTAAATTTGAGTTCTGACCTTTTGAGGCTGCAGTAGTTGTGGAGTAATGGCTACACATTAACTCTGCATATAATACACATCATTATCTTTAGCTATTTAAATTTTTATGGTCATATAAAGTAATCCTGGAAAATTAATTCTTTCATATAGCGTATTACTGTCAGGAGTTAGGGACGTGAAAGCCTCTTCTCTTGGCTGCGTTAGATCTGAAAAAGGCTAAATCCTTGACAATGGCCAGTTAATCACTTTTCTGACCCTCAGAACCAACTCTAATACTCGCTTTTTCCATCTGCGAATGAACTATTGCCAAATACCTTCTATACAAGCATGTCATGTGATGCGGTAAGAAAATAGTATATGCAAATCCACACGCCTACCCTTTAAAAATACACTATTTTATTAATAGAAGACTTAGGAATTAGGATTCTATATTACACCAAATGTATTCTTGTTAGCTTTAAGCCATGTTATAATGCTGTTACCGCCTCCAAAACAAACCCAGAGTGGAAATGATTCTAGTGAAGATGTATGGAGTTTAAAGGGGCCCATTTTATGCTATTTTCTGATCTATGTTATGTTGTTTCCTCATCAGAAACACAAGGATTATTTAAACACGTGTGAATGAAACAAAACACAACTCCAAGTATGTTTTTGAGGTTACAACATTCTAACATGGCTAAAAGCTCACATGAGTCAATTTTTTGTATAGTATAGTATGTATAGTACCTTTAAAAACACAGTGGAGCGCTTTCTGTGTGTTACCACATGACGTCACAAGGTGGAGTGTTTTCTTTTGAGAGAAGGATTATTGTCTTTAACATGTTTTAATGAAGCAAAAAAACCCTCTGAATATGTTTTTGATGTGTAAAAAGCATTACAACATAGCTTACAAAACAGCATAATATGAGCCCTTTAATGTCAGAAAAAACAGATCTTTTTTCTGAACAGGTGTTAGTTTCTCCTACCTGTCCCACACCACATGAAGGCAGCACGAGCCCGCTGCGAGCTCCACCGCAGCCATTTAAGGGACCTATTGGAGGGACAGTGAAGTAGCCTGGAGTGATTCTAATGGGCTAGTCTTTTTCTATCTCCCACCGCGCGACAAATTAATTATCCCCTCTCCAGGAAATCAACACACAACACGCCACGCCACAATCAAGGCAGGTTTTTCCCGAGTGGCTGCGCGTCACACCTTGAATGAAAAATATCCCCCAACACTAACCCCCAGCTATATTACGTTAGCCTCCCTGTGAAATTGATGGCTATGTTTGTGTTCATTGAGTGCTACATTATGCTGTCTTTGGCGTCGAATCATCCATTACTGATTGTCGGAGTTAGATTTGATTGTGCCGTAGACTGTCCCAGAGCAGTTAGGAGAAAAGGTGCGGAGTTAATATGGAGTGGAGGAAATCTGTGCGTGTTAAAGGCTCCCGAGGCGCCTGTGGAGGTTTGGGTCATGAAGATTGGTGTGTGAGTGATGGGAGGCAGATGGACGGCCATGCAAAACAATGGATTTGAGTCATTAGCGAGAGTGGTTTGTCCCAGTGGTCATCTTGAATGTTTGTGTTCAATTGACAATGTAAGAATGAACAAGGTTCCTTTTTAGATTAAGGTTGCTCAATATATCAGTGAAATTATAAATGCAATTTAAGTTTACGGTATATGAAGTCGCAAAGGCTGATCTCTGCACACATGCCCATTGGATTATTGAATTAGTTCATATTTCAGTCTTATCTCAAATGTTACAGGTCCTATATTACACAAAATTGACTTTTGTGAGCTTTAAGTCTTGTTAGAATGGTATGAAATGCATATCTAGACCTGTGTTCTGTTTCAGTCACATATGTTTGAGTAATATTTTATTATCTGTCAGTCCGTCTAAATCCCCAAACTACACTGTTCCACCTTGTGATGTCACAGAGCGGTAGTTTTTAAGTTGACTGCTACCTATTACCTTTTGTCCAGTAGAGACGGGCAATTCCAGTGGTGAAATGATCCAAATGATTCTAGTTAAGGTCTAAAGAGTTTAAAAACATATGTATTACCACATGACATCACAAGGTGGAACAGATTGTTTTCTGTTTGAGTGAAGAACTCAGCCTAAAGATGCAAGGTTTGTGAGTTAAATATGTGTGAATGAAACAAAACAAAACTCCAGGTATGTTTGTGATGAGGAAACAACATTATAACAGAGCAGATCTATGGTAATATGAGCCCTTTAACAGAGTTTAGGGCTTCGTTCTTTGTTCCTGCAGAATCCGCAATGTTTTCAGTCCCGTGTGATATTTTTTTCCTTTATTTTTTGTTTTGTTTTGATCCAGACCGACCATGCATGTCTCTGTTTGGCTAACCCACCTGTCAATCACACTCATCTAAACCAGAAGATTACCAGTGATCAGACTCACATCTTTGTAAAATATTATTGAAGTGTGTATTCTGGATCCCAAACGAGAATGTCACAACTCATTTTGATCAATTTTGAAATCTATATCACAAATCGTCTCTTTGTTGTTGTCGTGTTAATAATAAATGTGCTTCTAAATGAGCCATTTCAAAATGTTTATTCATCCAAGTGTCCATGGAAGTAAAATAACTTGCCCTCAAAATGATACAATATCAAATCCTAATGAAAATCTCTGAACACTAGGGGGCAGATAGAAAAATGGGAAATACTGATTGGGAATGTTTTGGTTGATTGTGGCTGGTAGGTGCGTCTTTATTTGCCCATTTAAAAATCATTGTTGAGGCTCCTTTTCATTACATGTGGTGATACTGACTTTTTCCTTGACACAATCTGTTTAGCACCTGTTGTGTGTTCAGTCACTACGGTGGGTACAGAAATTTGTGTTTTTGAAATCGAATGTAAATTAAAGTTTACAGACTGTAGATTGTTTCGCCACGTGTCCAACTAGCATCTTCAGATTTCACCCTTGTTTTGCTATGGACCCTACCTGGACAACTGATGTATTGCAGAGGCATATCACCATGGAGACAAGCAGGTGGCGCTACCAGGCCACGTTACAGGTCAGATCTGTTGAGATGAGACACCCACAGGAGGAATGCATGGTTTTCAAGGAATTTTTAGGAAATAAAAACATTTGGAACTGAATAAAGGCACAATAGATACATTTAGGACATAGCAAAGTAATAACATTTCCATAGAAACAAGCGTGTGGTGAAGCTCCAGACAGAAATGTTACATATTGCACCTTTAAAGGTTGTATATTTGACCAATTTGATTCTTGTGAGGTATAAGCATAGACCGTATATATGAGTGGACTAAGTGAGTGTGACGTCACAGCGTCAGCGCCGCTCAAATGAGGCCCCCCGGGCCACGGTTACAGGAGCGAATCTGGAGCCAGGCTCCATATTTGGAAATCCGACTGCGAGTATCATAACAACCACAAGAGCCAATCATGATTGAGGTCGTTAAATGTGCCCACCCGACTCACCGGGGAACGGTGATGTGATACTTTGCACCATTCTGTACGGACCGCTGTATTTCAGTGATTCTTGAGAATAATACGCAAACTTTTAGCTTTTATCATAAGACTTTAAATAGTAAGTTTAAGTCATTGATTTATGTCGTATGTTCTGTTATGTGCGAACAACAGAGTTGGCAATTTAACGAAATTCACTTTACTTTATGCTAGTTAAATTATGCTAGTTAAGATTCCAGTAACGTCAGTTATTGTAATTGTTTAAGATAATTTGTCATTTTATTTCAAAAATAGTCAGTTGTGGCAGGAAAGCGAGAAGGGAACTTACTTAGCAACGAAACGCACTAGCTGTCAATCAAACCTGTTGCTAACGCTAGGCGGCAGTGACCTCGGGGAATGAAGGCGTCTGATTGGTCCGTTATTTATGTTCATATCTTTATTTGGGAACAAGATAACAAAATGAAAAATTCAGGATCATGTGTCACAGGTTCATACGAACAATTTAAGACCAAAATGATGAGGCTCAATGCAGCAGTTACAGAGAGAGGGACGATAAGATCCCAATGTAAGTCAATGGGAAAAAGGGAGAGAAGGAGCTGGAAGAGCCTCCTGGAGCACTTCCTGTTTGGCACGTGGCAGCTAGCGCTTTAGCTATGTCCATTCATATATATACGGTCTATGGCCATGTTAAGAATGTTGTTACTTCATCAAAAACATGTCTTTATCACTAGACTGTCTACATCAACTCTCAAAATGCCCACTCCCACCTTGTGATGTCATGAAGCTGGAGTTTTCAAGTTAACAGCTCCTTTTACCTTTAGTTCACTGGAGAATGGCAATGAAATCATTCAAATGATTCTAGTGAAGGCTTATGGAGTTTAAAAACACAGTGGATTACATCCTGTATTACCACATTATGAGGTGGAACTTAGTGTTTTCAGTTGGAGAGAAAAGCCTAAATATGCAGGGTTTGTCTGTTAAACATGTGTGAATGAAACAAAACACAACTCCAGGAATGTTTGTGACGAGGAAACAACATTATAACATAGATTGGAAAATAGTAATATGGGCCCTTTTGATATTTTTAGAGGAAAATGAGTCTACTACTTGCTAAAGATATACATTTGGAATACATTTACAGACCAGAAAACTTCACTCTCTCTAACCATAACCATCCCCCTTCTAATTCTCTCAAAGCGTGTTCATACGTGTCACTTATTCTCTTACACAATCCTGTCAGAATAGAGGAATAGTCTGTTCCACTGTGGACTCCAATCATGTGTGGTGTGGGCTCGGCGTGTGAGGGAGTGATGGAGCGATTGGACTGAAGTGAGCAGAGAAGCAGTAAGTGTCAGGTGGGCCGTGCACGTAGCCGTTATCACACTTGTGCCCATTAAAGTGGACTTCAGAGTCACGGAGGGATCATTAAAAGAGCTGTGCTGAGAGGGGCATACTCACACTGCCATTAGACACCAGTGCACACACAAGGGCACTGGCAATAGTTAAAGGAAAGAGGAGTGGGCTAAGGCACCAATTGGTTTTATGTTTTAAGGAGAAAATGTAGTGACAATTCTGCTATAAGTGACTCCATAGGTTTATGTTGGATATACTACCAGCTAATGTTTAAGTTTATTACACAAAATTGACTCTTGTGAGCTTTAAGCGCTGTTATAATGTTGTTACCTCATTTAAAACATTTCTGGAGTTGTGTTTTGTTTCATTCACACATGTTTGAGTAACTCTTTATTATTAGTCTATCTACATCTCCAAAGCTCAAACGCTCTCTTCCACCTTGTGACGTAAAGGTAGTTCTCAAGTTACTACATTTTACCTTTAGTTCAGTAGAGATTGGCGTTATTCAAATGATTCTATCAAAGGTGTATGGAGTTTAAAAACACAGTGGAGCACATATTACCACGACATCACAAGGTGGAGCAGAGTTTGAAAGAGGAACTCAGCCTAAATACACAAGATTTGTGTATTAAATATATGTGCGAATGAAACAAAACACAACTCCAGGTGTTTGTGATGGGAAACAATATAACAGTGATCTAATATATAATATGGGAGCTTTAAAATTTGATTTGATAATTTGTTTGGAGGGTATTGATGTAGAGTTACTCATTTTTGTCAGTATCACTCATCGCTTCATCATCCCCCATTATAAACCCCATTATCAGCCAAAGAGAGTGCAGGGGAAAAAATCAAACTTCATGTTGTGTTTTTCTGTGCCCTCAGGTATGATGTTGCTTTTATTTGTTTGACCTAAACATGTTCATATCAAATATAGCTTTTACTGAAAACAATTGCCATGCTGAATTTTTTCTAAATGAATTACAAAAACAATGTTTTGACATAGTCTGTTTAGTCTGTGTTAGTTTATGTGTCATTTGATATTTTGGTTCTGAAGATGCTTATCCAGAAAGCAGAATGAGCCTCTTATTTGGGTTAATAGTTTCAATGCTGAAATGTAGCTGGTCTCTCTAATATGAATCCCTCACTACCTAAACCCCAGCACTTGCAGCAAACATGAACCTCATAACTGTAACTTTGAATCCAACACCACAGGCCACATACTTTACTTTTTCATTCTTTAAATGTATATGTTAAATGCATAGAATAAAACCATGTTTCAATATAAAAATACATTTATTTTAAACATTGTCAAAATGGCAAGAAGTTGTTCACAGTAGGAAATGTGGTCCAGATGTATGGGCAACAGAAAGTGAACAGTATCATAGAGCATGCACAGATGGAGGCAACCGCACGACTAGACTAGATGTTTCTTTAATCATTGGTTTAATGTGTTCAAAACCACCATGGTATGTACAGCATGTGCCCTGTCTAAGAGTAGTCTAGAGTCCCATCACATATAGTCGGGCATGCTACTGTAGAAAACTGGTGAAAAAGAGGACACAGAGAATTGAAGAATACACTTTAGTGATCTTACTTTACAATGAAAACATGAAGATATCTATTGGATTTACATTCTATGATGGCCTATGTACAAGTCTTCACATTCTTGATATGAGACAGTCTTTCAGATTGTATCTTACAAGATCTCCCTTATGAACAGTCAGAGGAGATGATACTGATAGCGCGATATTAGCTTGTGTGCACCACGAGGCCTCTCTTCGTAGGGCAGTGAACAGGGTCGGACTGGGAACAGAATTTGGCCCTGGCATTTTTCCTCTGTACCTGGTCAAATTGAGCACCGGAATTGAAAGTTTAAAGATGCTATATGCAGATTTTCTGGGGGAGAGACGGTCCACTTGCACGTCTATGGACATGCTAATGCTTTGTCTGAAAAAACCAATAAAAGCAATAGCAATAATAACCTGTGGGTATTGCATCTAATATACAATATTCACATGAAGTGACAGATAAACGGAATTTAGCCTGTGGTAAGTTTCACAATTAATAGTTCATCTATTAATTGTGAAACTCATATTATGTTATTTTTGACCGAATTGTCACAGTAAACTGTTTCATTCTTATATTTTATGTTTGTATTGTTCCAAATGAGATGTTTGTGTGGGGAAAAGTTGTACATTAGAAGCCAGCATGAACGGGCTTGTTTGTGGAAATTTGACGGATTAATAAAAATGTTTGTGTATATTAAAATCACACTTGAGGAGAAAGGGAAAAATGAGGAGTCTGGCAGTCTGACATCATCACATTCTAGTATCTGAAAACCACCAATAAGCTGAGTTTCAGAGGACATCACAGCATTCTATATGTTAATGTTATTTAATACAGATGGGGGCAAGTAAAATTAATATTGGTAAAATGCAGATTTTTGTTGCCATACAGTGAGTTCTTGTGTCTAGACACTAGAAATGTTCAGGTTCAGCATTTGTGAATTTACTTCATAGTAAAGTACAATATAATGAATAGGGAAAACTGGCTCTTGCTCCCATCTGAGAGTATGATATCATCACATTCTAGAACCTGAAAACCACCCATGAGCTGATGAATGCAGTGTGTCGCCATGGTAACTTCCAGTGGAACCCATGATTTGTGTCGCTATGGTAACTTCCAGTGGAACCCATGATCTGTGTCGCCATGGTAACTTCCAGTGGAACCCATGATCTGTAGTTCAAAGTGAAAGCTTTGTGCTGTTAAAGACTCAAAGCAGGCGGGACATTGAGTGTGTACCCTTGCCGACACAGGTCATTCAACAATTTCACAGAGAGCAGACTCAGAGAGAGATAAATCTTTAGTACACACAAGACTTTTAAAACTATTATCATGGACAAAATAAATAAAACAACCATGGGCAAGGATAGATCCAGCCCGTAAGATCTGGTCTGCCATGCCAGGACCATGCTCTTTCACGGACAAGGTGAGGCAGGGCACAGGGGGCTGGCTCCCAACTAAAGGGCCCTCTACATCAACTGAGCCCCAGGAGGAGGTTCCTGAGAGAGGAGAGCTGGAGGTAATTACAGCTCCAGAGGTAGACCAGAAAGCTCCCAGCAGCACCAGGGTCAGAGCCACACCCCTGCCCCCTGAAGTTGTGAAGCAGAGCACAACAGATGAATACAGCAGCCGGAGCAAGAAGTTCAAAGAGAGACTAAGCAGATGTGTCCCATGTAGAGACTCTGTGCAGCAGGAACCCTCGAAGAACCTACCTACCTCTGGGAAGCCGGAGCCCCTGCCTGGGCTATGGAGCAGAGATGACTGCAATTCGCTGGTCTATGAGGTCGTCTCAAAGATCTTCCGGGAAGAACTGGACCCTCTCAATGTCCCACTGTTTCAGGATCTGCTGGCACAGCTGGTGGATCAGGTGTCAGAATGGAACATTCTGGTGAAGCCGAGCAGATATAAAGAAGTAGCTTCAGCTGTGTACAAAGACCTGTGCAAAGGCAAAAAGAAGGACGATGTGCACCACACTGCTCTGACCCAGAGAGGCTTCAGCTCCACGGTCCTGGAGGCCATCCGCTTTAACCTGGAGGTGCCCCTGAAGAAGAAATGCACACTGGGCACTTTCTTGCGCTCAATGTGCAGCGTCTTCTGCAGAGGGAGAGACAACACAAAGGAAAAAGCAGAGCCCGGCAGCCGATGCAAGCTGCTCAGAGACACACTGAGCAGATGTGTCCCCTGTAGAGGCTCTGTGCAGCAAGAACCCTTTGATGGAGCAGAGAGTGAAGACGAGCAGCCCAGGGCCAGACCTCTCACATCCAGACTGTGCTCTGGAGGGGTCCTGAAAGCCTCCAGTCCAGCCTCAGCCTCTAAAAACCTCTTTTCTGCCTCCCCTTCAGGCAGGTTGGTTGTTGTGCAGCCAAAAATTTCAAGCCCCAGCATCCAAGCTGCCACAGCAGAGGTGAGGGAAATCCTGTTGGCCCAGGCCATGAATCTGAGCGGAGAGGAGGAGAGGAGCCTGAGCCACGAGAGAATCCAAGCGGCCTCCACTAGAGGGGGAGAGAGCTCGGGAGGGGGAGGGCAGGGGCAGAGAGAGCATGGGGGGAGGAGGACAGGAGCAGAGCATGAGAGAGAGCATAGGATGATCTGCGTGGAGATTAAGGGGAGAGAGAATGGGCAGGGGGAAGGCAGGGGGAGAGAGGGGAGACAGGGAGGGACTGGGGAAAGACCGGAGGATGTGTCGACAGATTTTCTGAGAAGAATGATGAGAGTGGACAGGCCGGAGGATGAGGGGATACAGTTTATGAGACGGATTGTGAGAGGAGAAAGGCTGGAGGATGGGGAGATACTGCATATAAGACGGATTGTGAGGCCAGAGAATCAGGGGGGGCAGATTATGAGAGGGGAAGGCCACAGGGTGCAGGGAATCAGATTATGGGGGGAAAGGCCGGAGGATGAGGGGATACAGTTTATGAGAGGAGAAGGCTGGAGCATGAGGGGATGCAGTTTATGAGACGAATTGTGAGAGGAGAAAGGCCAGAGGATGGGGGAGACAGATTATGAGAATGTGAGGGAGGGCAGGGGGAGGAGGGAGGCTGAGAGAGTATGGGCAGGGGGAGGAAGAGTATGGTTCTGGTTCTGATCGGGCAGAACTCCTCAACAGTGAGCAGTTCAAACGCTTGCTGCTGAGGAGTGGATGGGAGCAGGAGTGTAGGACAAAGCCTATTCTCATTTGTGCTAGGAAAGATAATGCCTCTGTGGGCCCTTCAGCACAAAAATGATCAATTGATTTCCACAGGGTCGAACTGGGAACAAATCGGGACAGTTGAGGGACACCGTACCGTCCCAAATGTGGTGACATTTGGGCCAGTGCGGTGGGTGTCCAGGTGGGTGCCCAGGTAGTACAGATTGCCAGTCCGAGCCTGGCAGTGAATGTCAGCATTATCTAGTGGTTTAACTTTTTGTTCAGAAGTTGGAATGGCCTATTTAACAAATCCCTTTTCATTCAGGGTACAAAATGAGAATTAAAGGGACAGTTCGGAATTTTGGACATAGGACCTCATTTCCTAGTGATCCAGAGTGTTGGAGACGTGAGGAGACACTTTTTTAAATATTCCATGTAGTCCTTGTATTTGGGGAGGTTGGCTAGCACATATCGATGGCATACAGTAGTTAGCCTGCCACTAAAAACCGTCTTACCCACTCCAAAACAACTAATGTCAGACTGTCGATGTGAATGTCTGTATCAATAGAATAATTTTAGAAGTAAAACCAACCTTGCATTTGAAGGATTTATGTCTGAGCAGCTGCAGTGAGTTGTACTTCCTGATATAAAGCTTGGCAGTGGCGGATTGATATATGAGAAAATAGTCCCTCAACGTGTGACGATTCATGTGATGCAAGGTTAGTTTTATTTCAAACATTATTTTATCAATACATTCACATGGACAGACTGGCGTAATAACTGATTTGCATCAGATGCTTTGTTGAGTGGGTAAAACTGTTTTTAGTGGCAGGACAACTATGGCCATTGACATGCACTATCCTAGCACCAGCAATCTCTGCAAATATAAGGACTGGATGGAAAGTTTAAGTGTAAAGTGTCTCCACACGTCTCCAACACTCTGACTCACTCTGAGGAAAAATGTCCAAAATTCTGAACTGTCCCTTTAAAGCCTGTAATTTCAGGCTTATTAATTACAATTCTCCTCTTATTTTTGTGACATAAATAAACTCACATGTGTCCAAGTGGTTTGTGCGTTAGGACCTTGCCTATCACTGTTTTGCAGGCTTCTTTTAAATATGAGTGTTTGGCAATAATTGGTAATAGACTATGCCTGACAGTCTAAACTATAAGAATGGCAATTTACAGTATAGCATTTGAGAAGTCAAGATAACAAGTGGAGAAATGTATTGTAACACTCCAGTGACAAAAATGCTAGGACCGTATCCACCGAAGAAATCAGAAATACCATAAAACTATACAATGATAAGAGAGTCTGTATTAGATATCCCATTTTATAACGTATTTGAATTTAAAGAGGGGGTATTCACTTCTATGAGGTATTAACTGCTAACACATAACATGTTTAGATCGCTATGTTGCCTTTTATTGTTATGAAAAATGCTATATTAGTCTAAAACGTATTAACATGTTTTCATCTTTGCTGTTCACGCTAAGTCACTCCCCCTACAAAGCGCTATCACAACACAATCAGCGTGTATCCCGCTAATAAAACTACTGCACATCACATCAGGTTTGTGTGGTTGTTGTGTACAGTTTTGTTTCATGTTTTTGTATTCTTATGGAGAATTGTCGTGTGGGGGAACCTGGGTGATGTTGGCTTGTGGGCTGAGGATTGGACAGAATCGTACAGCTAAGAAGCATAAGAAGGGTTCAAATAGACCTCCTGAGAGATCACTAAATTACAGAAACATGCATGGATGACGTCTAAAATCTCTTCAGGCATGTTTTTGATGAGGGAACTACATTATAACATGGTAGAAGCCTGAAAAATGATTTAGCATAATACCACCTCTTTAAATTTAACAGCAACATAAGTTAAAAAGTTGCATCTAAAAACAACAACAACAAAAAATACAGCAAATAATTTGTCACAGTAAAATGTGGACGCCAACACGGACCCAACAGCTGTAGTTCTGAGCTTATATGACATTCATTGTCCATAAAGTAGTTGCCAAAAACCTGACTCCAAAGTAGATAGTATACATGTAATATATGCAATCAGATGTATAAATTATATAAATATTAATCATAAATAACAATGTCGACAATGTTCATTTTCATCACAATTCAAACACAACATTTGTACTTGAAGTGCGTACAGTGAGTGTCTTACACATTGGTACAGTTGGGGAATTCCCTGGTTACAATACGGTCCATGTTCCGACCCATGGTTCCTACAAATACAAAAACATGACAAACAGGAGAGTGAGTCAGTGCAGTTGAGAGAATGACAAGTACATCAAATCTACAAGGAAAGGAGTAAACATCCGTGAGTGAGGTAAACAGGAAAGAATCATGAAACAATTATGTGAATGAAAATTACTTCTTGTGCGAAAATAGCATCTGAAATTGGCTGTGGTGAGAGAGATGTTAAATTGATTCATTTCATGCATGATTCACAGGAAGCTTTTTCTCGTCACCATGGCCTTTAAAGTGGTTCAAAATTTTAAGACACATCTGGCTGTGTTGAGTTTAAAAAGGCACTTCACTGGCGACTGCTGAAAGAACGCGCTCACAGAAGTTAATTGTATTTAATTAAAATGTTTTGTTTATTATTTAAAGTTAACTTTCATATCTGATTTTTACTATTATTTCCCTTGTCATTTTATACTTTATTCATTAGTTTTTGTAAAAATTCAGGAATGACAAAATGCTTTACCTTGTTCTGTCAACTATGATCACAAGATGGTTAGTAGCAGCCAAAACCTTTCCACATGTTTTTAGGTAAATGTAAGGAAGAAGTTTAAAGACAGAATCTGTTATGCCTTAATAATTCCTAAATAAAAGTTGAAACTTTCACTTATTCACTTCACTTACTTTCACTTATTTTTTGATGTACAAAGTCCAACCATATCAGTCAATAGAAAGATAGAGAGAGAAACCGAGAGAGAAAGAGAGAGATTTTTTATTGTGCTGTTGCTATAGAGATATTGATGGATTTCAGAATAGTTGATTTCACAAAACATGCAGGTTAATACTTTCCAATGGTGGTGTACATAACCAGGAGCTTCATAGTTCCCTTTGGTCAATTATGTGACAAAAAGGGAGTCTATAGGGTCAAACTGCTGCATTCATAATTTTCTTAATTATCATGATTTTATATATATTTTTTCAATTTCATTTATATATTTTTTTTTATTTTGTATATATTTATTATTTTAAAAACATTTGCCTTTTTTTTCAAATTTGTCTGTATTTATTATTATCTTTATTTTTATTATTATTATTATTATTTTTTTAAACATTTGACTTTTTAATTACAGTTTTTCAGTTTTGTTTAAATTTTTTTCCAACAGTAGAATCCACAAAACAGCCTTATAACCACTATCAAACTCCCTCACAACTTTTTCCACACGTTGAACACTTCTCATCACCAAAAGCATCATTTGACCTGATGTAGCAAAAATCACCTGACCAACACAATCATCGTCTGCCCCATCGGCTCACGTATCCAAAAATAAGAACACTTTATGGGTCAAAGGTCACGGCTCCAGGCGCCTCATCTCCAGCTGCGCTCACACCAATCAGAAGTGACTGCGCCGAGACCCAAAGTGCGAGAATCCATCCCACAACCCCAGTAACCTCCCATATCACTTCTTTTTATTCTAATGCTCTCTCTCCTCTCTTCTCCCTACTCTCAGACCCTCCACAAGATAATCACAAGACTCTAGCAATCACTCCAACCTTCACATGATTGCCAGAATTTTAAAGCGGCACAATTTGTCGTTTTTTATTAAAATATTTAATGAATTCTACATTTCAACTCGAGTAAAAATCTTGTCTTTTTAGAGAGGAGTGGTGTTATCATTTGGTATAAACATATCTCTTTAGCACGCTACGCTAAGATGTTTTAATTTAGTGTGTATATTCTAATCTGCGCTTTAATAGTTTGCCAAATCCTGCTGTTTCAAAGTTCACAAAACTGGTTTTTAATTTATTCTACCAGTGTGGTGACAAGAGTCACGCAAACTTTTTTTCTTCTGCAAATCCAATTAGACCCAAAGGAGGAGAAAATAGACAGTCTTTTCCATTACGTTTTAATTAATTGAGGTTGGCAAGTAGAAAGTGACTGAAAACATTACTTTTTAAAATGTTTGTAGGTTTTTAGAAGAAGTTTTCGTGTGGGGGTATGAGAATTCATTTCTTCAAAATGCTCTTTTCCAACTTGTGATGTCATGCAGTGGTAGTTTTCAAGTTAACAACTATGTTTTGCCTTTAGTTCAGTAGAGATGGGACTTGCATGGCTGAAGTTATCCAAATGATTCTAGTAAAGGGGTATAGAGATTACATGTTCACTGACAGCTCAGGGCGGTGACAGTGGAGCAGACACGTCACATATGTGGTGTTTTCTTGGCAGCAGTGGTCAGTAGAGCTTTGTACAGTGGCTCAAGCGACGTATAGTGCACATGAGCACTGCTCTGTACAGACCTGCTCATCCTGCTCTGTGCCCTTATGGTGCATATCAGTCGCTTGTGCGGGGCAAATGCAGATCATGCAGTCACCCTCCCTGTGTGTTAATGAGAGATCGAGCCCTTTCTCATTATCCCATTTTAGCCAAACCTCGTCCTACACCACAGAATTAACAGGCCTGACAGAGTAACAAATTCTGAAGCACGATATATTAGTATAGAGATACACTGCGATAAATAATAATACTGAAACTACTTGGTGCCACTAACGCAATGACAATAATACAAGATAATCCCAGTAAACCATAGACAGATGGTAGATAGATTATTAAAAGGCACGTGCTGCAACAGATAATGCACTATTATTGTTCAATCATTAGTCATAGAAGTCACTTATTCAGCCTTTTAAAGCTCAAATGTAATTTGATTACAATAAAATACCCCAAAATCTTCCCACTTTTACAACTTTCATATACTGAACAATAAAGGGCTATTCATAAGACATAAGAACTTTGTTCTTGTTCGTGAGGTGATAAGAACAAGAACAACGTTCGTTTGAGCTCTGACTTATACTTCAAAAAATGCAGCTGCCGAACTGCCCCGCCCCTTTCTCTCTTCTGCGCTGCCTATTGTCCAAACCAGAAATTACGGAAAGCAGACTAGCCTTTTGAGCCCAAAATATTCTAAAACCTGCCAATCATAGAATAAATAATGATTACAAACATTTAAGATATTAATTAATTGATCATCTTGTTTATTGTAATGTCCCTTTCATTCACACTCTTAGCTAAGTATTAATAGCTTACCTCCATTTGACTAGAAACAGGAGTCATGTTGGTGGACGTTTCTCTGTGCTTGATGAAGGGAGGTATATAGCCAGAGTGTTTCTTTTCATCCCTCAGCCTGACCGCTCTTCTTTTTTTTTTCGTTACACGTCTTTTGGCTTTTGCAAACCTATCACGGAGGTTACGCCAGACTTTTCTGCACTGGTTTTTGTCAGATCCTAAATGTCCATGATCTCTCTTCACAAGTTTCTTACCATTTGGCTGTCTTTGTAGTCACTGAGCGTCGTGTTGTAAAGATGTCTGTATTTCCTCACCATTTCTGCCAGCTGAGACTCAAAACAATGCTTTTTTTTCTTGTTCCACACTGGCAAGGAGGCAGCCGTTGGATCTACACTCCTATTGGATCCAACAGATTAACCACACCCACATAAAAATGATCAATCAGCTTTGCCTAACGGCTGAACAAAGTTCTGCTCAGCTGAGGTGTTGAGAACAAGCCACAAGAACTGAGGAACAGGAGCTAGCTGAACAAAATTTGTTCTTTTGTCTTATGGAGTATGAATAGGCCTTAAGTCAATATAGTTTTTATCGTGACAGGCCTAAACAGTGCAACTCTCCTCTGCCTTTGCATATCAAGATTCAGCTTCAGTCCTGGTTGAATGGATTCCATTTTTCATTCAAGTTCATTCAAAACCTCTTAGACCAAACAGTTGTGAGGTTGTTAAAAAAGTTTCAGAGGTAGTCATCTGGATCATGTTTATGAAATTGAGACATTTCAAGTGTCGCACGTAAATCAGTTTAATCTGAATGTAGTGGGCTGGATAGCTTCTGTTCTGTTTCTCAGTCCAGTACATTCAGATTAAAAATGGTTTCCGGATGGCAGTCGAAACATCTCAGTTTAAAAAAACACTGTACATAAGACTTCTGAAACTTTTTCAACCACGGACCACTCCTGAATGAAGGATTAAACTGAAAAAAGTTGTGTTAAGAACGTTTCTCAAATTGTTTTCTATTACCATTGTCAAATAAAGCGAAGAATATGCTGCACAATGCCCTGTTGGGTTCGATTGCAGCTTGTATTTCTTTTCAGTATTTTGACAGTGATCCCCAGCTCCATCACTTTTTTTTTTTTTTTTACAGCCTTTACTGTTACAATAACACTTACAAGTACGCATAAAACACAAATAAAATACTTAAAAATGATATGTACATCTTTCTGGAATATATTTTCCTTGTCTTTGTGAAAAAACAATACTGATCTTTCCCTTTGCAATAACCACAATGGATTTGCGCTCTTGTAAACCCACTCAAGTGTAAACACTGCAGTCTCTGATGAACTTTTTGGCCTATGCCCCAATCAGCCTCTGTAGAGCCCCACCGAGTCTGAGCATTAATGCAATCTTTAATCAGCAGGCCATCAATTATTTTTAATCTAGAGGGCCTCCAATCAAAGCCCCCATGCTGCTGCTCTCTTTGTAAATAAACACCTCTGATGGCTCCTGAACACACCTCATTTGTCTCACATCAGTGCAAAAGGTGCTGAGAAGTGAGAAATAGACCAAAGCTGCTGAGTGACCATAAACACACCACGCATGCATCCAGTCAGCCCTTCACATCTGTCAGGAACATTGCAAAGCTACTTTTGTCAACTCAGTGGTAAGCCTCGAAAACGTGTCAAGAGGTATGTCAGTCATAACAATTAAAAAGCTCACCCATCAGGATGAGAAGTTGCATCTGTGCTGCTGTGTCATTTCTAAAAAAACACTGATTGGATGTATAGTTGAATATAGAGTTCAGTGGGGAGGGCCAAGAATTGTGCTGCTTGGAACGTATTGATAGTTTGCAGTGAGATCCTGTTCAGGAACAGTGGCGGCTGGTCAATAGAGGGCGCAAGTGCGCCGCACTCCCTAACTTGACCTAAATAAAAACAATATATAAAGTCATTATTTTGTATAAGGCTATATGTTTCATATTGTGTTTAAAATTGAATGTGTATCTGGACATATTTTTATCATGTTAAATGTGCTCATATCACTTTATTTGAGTCATGTGTTTGGAATTTGAGAGTGGTAAGTCGGCACGACCTACTGGAGGTCTATGGGAGAGCCTGAAGTTTGACATCATTATGTTGCTTTTGCCCATTACTTTACATTATAGCCCTAAAGTATGTCTTGGGAGCACTGGGCGGTGGCGACCTGAAGTCAAGTGATTGGTCTTTATAAACATTATCACACATGTGACCTATTGTTATTCAGCGTGCTCGCTCTCTCCCACCTCACCAACTCTCCACTGGTGGCATATTACCACTGTAAGGGTAATGAATGGATAACAACAGTGACATGTGCTAAACAGAGCTCAACTTCAGTCAAAGTGCATCCCAGGAAGAGTTTTTAGGGAGTAATATGTCTTCTCTTCAGTGGGACCAAGCAAAAAAAGAGGCATTAAGCTGAAATGAGTGCATCTGGCTGCAGTGATATCCTACAGCTCGATTCACACACTGGATCATAGTGGCTTGATCCGCCGCCGGGACCCGGGGCACTCGCTTGCTGCGCTATCAGCCTCTGCCAGCTCCTTTGTGGGGGGAAAATTTTTACCTGGGCGTAGAGCACAGATGGCTAAAGTCTACCTGGTGGCCTAGTGCTAATATGGACTGGGGTAACTTTCAGATTTAAGTGGGAAGTGGGATTAAGACGAGTTTTAGAACCAGCTCATGCATTTGGCTCCCAGACCTTGTGTCGCGGACCTGACTGGACCTGAGCTTGGACCATTTTGATCTCTTCATATTGGAGAGAGAACCAACAGGACAGCAGATAGAGGACACACTCTGCATCAGTGCTCTGGAGAAGGTAAGAGGCTTGTTTTCGTTAGTTTGGGGCAAATCTGAGGATGGAGCCTCACAGGTAAATAGTGTTATAGTGATAAATAGTGTGTAAATGAGCTTGTGAGTGCAACAGAGCCGCTCCAGTGTTCTACCACGTGCTGTAGGAGCAGTGGTGATGCTGTGTGTTCCTGCTGTGACCATAGCCTCTTATTGTAGTTTTGCTGGCATTGTTGGGGGTGGTGTGTTACGTTGTGTTGTTGGGGCTGGTGTGTTACGTTGTGTAGTTGGGGCTGTGTGTTACGTTGTGTTGTTGGGGCTGTGTGTTACGTTGTGTAGTTGGGGCTGTGTGTTACGTTGTGTTGTTGGGGCTGTGTGTTACGTTGTGTAGTTGGGGCTGTGTGTTACGTTGTGTAGTTGGGGCTGTGTGTTACGTTGTGTAGTTGGGGCTGGTGTGTTACGTTGTGTAGTTGGGGCTGGTGTGTTACGTTGTGTTGTTGGGGCTGGTGTGTTACGTTGTGTAGTTGGGGCTGTGTGTTACGTTGTGTTGTTAGGGCTGGTGTGTTACGTTGTGTAGTTGGGGCTGTGTGTTACGTTGTGTTGTTGGGGCTGTGTGTTACGTTGTGTAGTTGGGGCTGTGTGTTACGTTGTGTAGTTGGGGCTGTGTGTTACGTTGTGTAGTTGGGGCTGGTGTGTTACGTTGTGTAGTTGGGGCTGGTGTGTTACGTTGTGTAGTTGGGGCTGGTCTGTGAGCGGCTGATCAGCTTGTGCTGCTATGTAAACTTTGTGCTTGGTTGTGCTCTGATATAGTCCAGCCAATAGTGACCAAAATTACTGTCTGTTTCATTTGTTTCGTCTGTTGCATTTGTTATAGATATATTTATAATTTTGGCCTATGCACCCCCCAAAAAATGATAATACCAGCTGCCACTGCTCGGGGGTGTTCTGCATGTATCTCCAATGTTGTGTTACCATGGGGACATAACACACATTAGAAAACATTACCAAAAAAGTTTTAAAATTGTCTGAAAACTCACTAAAAACACAAAATGGATTTAAACCACATGAAGCCTGTGATCAATACAAGCGTTCATGGTCCTGTTTTAGAGTTTGATTTTCAACAAAAATGGTAAGTGTGAGAACCTGGAAAACTGTTCTAATCTAGGATTATCTGGTGACTGTTAGGGGTGGCACGGTACACAAAATTCACGGCACAATACGTACCTCGGTTCAGACCCCACGGTTCGGTACATTTTCGGTACAGTGCAGGAAAAAAGCATAACCAGAAAGGCTGTTCTCAAAGGCAGCTTTTTATTGCCTAAATCTCCAGCTGAGATAACTGCAACTTGTAGTAAAACAAGTAAAAGTAAAAGATGTAAAACAAGTGAACATGCAAGCACCACATTAAGAATATTGATTGGTTACTTTGGTTTGGTTTGATTTGGATTGGTTTTAACACATGGTCTTTTTAGGTGCCTTTTAGGTACCTTCTGGGTGCGCGCAGTGGTGGACGAGCCGCGCACTGGCGGTGCCGCACGGAGTGTCCGCGTGCTCCAGCGCATAGGTCCCACACATCGGCACAAGTTTATTGCCGAAAGCAGTGGCAGTAATGAAATATGACCGCACTCAATATTCAGACCTTGAGTCCGTGACGAGACTGAGTCCAAATGCGCTTGAGTCCGAGACAAAACCAAGACAAAGCTCTCGCTTTAGCGGAGGAGGAAGTCCAGCGGCACAGGGGTGTCTACTGAGTGGGACAGGTGTGGGTCCTGCTGCGGCGCGCCTCGTTTAAGGTGGGCATGGGCGTGTTTTGAAGCAGAGATTGTTCTATGAGTGATATCGCCGCACACGCAGAGCTCGTATGCTGGGGTCGTGCGCGGTCGGAGGTGTTCGGCACGATTCTGAAGTCCTAGTGTGAGTTTGCCCCTAATGTTTGATACATTTAGAACGTTTAACTTGTCACGTTACGTCTGTGCGCAGCTCCTTATTGTGGCTGCAGAAGCACTCGCACAGGTGCCCCTGTTTTGTTTTTCTCGTTCGCACGCCGAAATATTTACTCACAAATGCGAGTGAAATGGGCGCACTGTAGAGCCCTGCCCACACCGCCGACTTAAATGATGGTGGTGGGTCTTCTAACTCCGGGCTTGAATTACTCGCCATCGTCTTTCACCCCTCTCGCAACGAGCTAACAGCAGCAACAACAACAGCAGTTTTGTATTTGAAGGCGGAGTTTGCTAGCTAGACCAATCCAGACATGTATACATGTTCATGGACCAATCAGGGCTTGCACATGGCAATGGTTAAGGAAACCGTAGCAAAAGGAAAGTCCCGTGGTCAGTTCAATATTAAACTTTTGTACCGTATATTCTCCGTCAAAATGCGCGCACCGAACTGTGACCCCCGTACTGCGACGGTTCAATACGAATACATATACCGTGCCACCCCTAGTGACTGTAATTGTATGTGTGACAGACTTGTGTAACAGCACAAATCAGAGAACCTGTTATAGTCCCAGCTAAGTCAGTTCTTTATGGTCAGATTGTGTTAAAATAAAGCACAGATTAAAGTCTAATACAGTATCAGAGCCTACAGTTAGTGTCACACACCCACGGAATGTTTCCAAATTTAAAACCCACAAATGTTGAGTTTATCAATATTTGTTAGGAATTTGTGTACATACATTTGCCATATTAATCCTTGCTTTAAATTCTTAGTTACAACTGAGCACAATGACTCATTTAGAGTTGAATATTGGCATCACTCTCTGAAGCCATTTCTATTTTATTAAGTAGTTGCTAAGCCTAAATGATTCTTCAAAACTATTTGTTGGCTATGAATTAAGTCTTTGTTCATGCTTGAGTGATTACAAAGTGTTACTCTCACATCAGAAGTGAGTCACATAAAGAGCGCGACGATACCACAGTAGATGAATACTGTGGTATTGTCCTAGCCTTCTCGAGAGCTACTTTAAACTTATTCCTAACAGATGCGTGATGATGTGTTTTTGGGGTGGTAAAATGTTAATCAGGATCAGTTTCGGCTCTGACAGTTGCAGTATAAATCCTGTATTAATGTCTTGGTTATGTACGCAGTGATGAATAATCTGTAGTCTACCCCTGTCAAACAAAATGGAGTCAGCGTAGGGTTTTTTTTAACCTGAAATTAACACGCTATGACATAAATCCTCTGTGTATGCACTAAAAACGCTCATAATATTTGAAGGGTAGTAAATATTGAAGCGTTACCTCGGCTCCGTGCCTCCAGTTCCTTCTCCAGCAGCTCCTTCTGACGAGGGAAGTCACTCAGCTTCACTTTTGGCAGGGTGGACATACTGGGCACGGTGGACAAATTGGACATAGCGGACATTTTGGCCATGTTGGGAAGGGTGGCCATGTTGGGAAGGGTGGACATGTTCTCATTGGGGCTGACTGTGCTGATCACCTCCGGCTCCTTCTCTTGCGTATCCTCGGTCTGCACGTGTATCCAGGGAATTTTCCTGGAGATACGGACATGCATAAATCAATCACTGCTAAACCTTTAATAGTGAGAAAGAGGGCTTAATGCAAGGGTCCGTTTGGCTGGGATCTAGAATACATACTGCTATAAATACTTTAGGAATATATAAGTCCGGTCACCAGTTGTATCAAGTTCAGATGGGACGTGATTGACAAGTTGATTGGCCAATCAGGGGCATGCACTCTACATTTGTATCAAAACATATATGACTGTGTATAAGTGAGAAATAAATAAGCACAGACTGGGAGTTCACAGATTTAAAGGTGCACTGGTCTACTACCTGCTTGCCTCTATGGAGATGTTATTGCTTAGCCTAGAATGTTCCATTAAACCTTTCCGTCTAGCATTTATTCATTACAGGTGTTTCTATTGATCAAAAATCCTCTGAGTCCTTCTGTGAATAGGGGCGGTTCTCCGACAAAGCAATAACATTTCCATGGAGACAAGCAGGTAGCCGACCCTCCACCAGAAATGTTCCACAGTGCACCTTTAAACTCTTTAATCTGATGTGAGACAAATGTATTATCAACTTGATAATCTAAAATGACAGGTTACCGATGAGCTCCTTCGTTTCAGATGGGTCACAGAAAAACAAATCGAATCTGATCTCAATTTAGAAACTGACACTGCCTAGTTATTTACGCAGTACAGAATGTTACTGTATTGTTATTATGAGAGTACTTTATATATGAAAATGGCAGCAGAGAAAATACATAAAGAACTAGCACTAGGTAAGGTTGGCTTACACTACCATGTTGTACCATTAGAGGAATTCATTAATTACGCACCACATTATATAACTTCCTGTCTTGTCAGAGTTTCTCACATTCAAGAAGCCACATTTATGCCAGATGCCCTTCCTCTTGCTACACAAAGGGCCCATATTACTCAATTTTCTGATCTATGTTATAATATTGATTCCTCATTAACACATAAACATGTGCTTGCTTCATTCACATATGTTTAACACACAAACCCTGCATATTTAGGCTGAGTTCTTCTCTCAGACAAAAAGCACTCTGTTCCACCTTGTGATGATGTCATATAGTAATAAAAGAAGTGCTCCATTCTGTTTTTAAACACCACACACCTTCACTAGAATCATTTGAATAATTTCACCCCTGGAATTGCCACTCTCCACTGAACAAAAGGTAAAAGATAGCTGTTAAATTGAAAACTATATATATATATAAAACACAGAACATGGCTAAACTATTGGCACAAGCAGGAGCTGAACTGGTGACCTTTTGGTACCCAGGCACAGTTTAATCACTGCGCACATTGGTAAAACTCAAGGGCTAAAACAGTAATGGCCCAAACAATCTCCCGTCCCTTCACCCTGTCTGGTTCCTCCTGTATCCACTAAATGATAGATTGGATGTGGCAGAGTGATGGCTGTAACTTCAAATGGATGTCCTGAACACTGCATTGTGCCATAAGACTAAAAATGATATTGCAGTCACAGTACATTTCAGAACTTGTTACAACTGAAAGAAAATCTACAACTCTTCGACAGAACAAACGTTAGAATAGGAGTGGCATATTATGTAAAACTGAGCATGTTATATTGTGTTCCCTCATTATTAACCTACTCAGAGTTGTGTTAAATGTCACAATGCTAAATACATGAAGAGGAAAATATTTGTATATTAAAGAGGCCGTATTACGCTGATTTCTGATCTGTTATGATCTTGTTTCCTCATCACAAACATACCTGGAGTGATAAGGAACCTGCTTTTGTTTCATTCATACATGTTTAACACACAAACCCTGCATATTCAGTTTAATTACTTCTCTCAAACAGAAAACACTCCACCCCCTGATGTCATGTGGTAATACATGAAGTGCTCCACTGTGTTTTTAAACTCCATACACCTTCATTAGAATCATTTGGATAATTTCATCCCTGGAATTGTCAATCTCTACTGAGCAAAAGGTAAAAGGTAGCTTGAAAACTACTGCTACATGACATCACAAGGTGGAACAGAGCAATTTGAGCTTTGGAGATGTAGACAGATTAATAATAATGGGAAAGTCAAGGATATAACAACATTCTAACACAGTTTACATCTTACAAGTCAATTTTGCCTCATTTAGAACTTTTGAATATGTAACCTGTTTCTTGTAACATTATTTGAGAAGAATAAACTCACCTTTTGAACTTGTAGATGAAGAAGGCTGCTACCCCGACTATGACCACACTGAGCAGCATGAGCATGGCCGGCCCACTGTGGATGGAGTTAGAGTCCACCAGAGGAGCTAGAAGAGCAGAAAGAAAGTTTAAAAACAAGAAACAAAAAAGCAAAATCACACTTTTAGCTCCTATTAGTCTGACTATTTTTGACGTTTCTCTTGAATTGATTATGCTTCCCTGCAGTTCAACGGAAACTTGTAATACTATGCTAATGTTGCACTCTGAAAATCAGTGCCGAGCACAGTTCATTGTAGTGTGCAGTTTGACAGAGGCAACAATAGCTACAGCCAACACTTACACATCACTTTCAGTAACCCGAAAAACAAAACAAAGCTATCATGCCAAGCTTAGAATGCTCACACTGGCATAAAGTTTGACTGAACGGTGTTAATAAATAATCTAAAACTCACAAGCAGATATAGACTGTATTATACTTATTTATGTAATTAATCGGCAGTGAAAAAGTGAATATAGCAGGTTTTCAGTTTTCTGTGATTATTACTTGGTTTGGTGGCATCTGTGGTAAATATTTATCATAGTTTTACATTAGGTTAGTGACAGCTTGTGGGGAAAAATGTAAAAGAAAAGTATAAAAATAAATGAAGCAATCGTGAGTTCTGAAATGGAATATCTCTGTGTCATCAACACAGAAAATGGTCATTCATTTGTCATTAATTTAATAAAACTGAAGTTTAGTCCTCGATTTAGCTTTTTTAATCATAATTATCTTCTTTATTTTGACAAGATTTCACCCTTGTTTTCAGTATAGTTTCTAGGTAACAGTAATATCTGCTACCAACAATTAAATTAAAATTATAAATTCAAAAATAAAAACTAGAAAAAATAGGCAAGAACTTTTTGCGAAATCTCAAATATAATTAATTGTGTTAACTATGTTTTAGTGAAGAGTCATCTAACCTGCCAGCTACACTTAGCACAATATATACCGTATTTTCCGGACTATAAGCCACTACTTTTTTCCCAGGCTTTGAACCATGCGGCTTTTACAAAGGTGCGGCTATTCTGTGGATTCCGGAATTTCAAAAACAAAATAGATGGAAAATTAATGCAAAGAAGAATACGCTACTTTTTATTTAGCAGATATAACACGCACAACAAATTACTAACTGGTAATTATTTTCAAATCCTCATCCCTTCATCATGAAAAGCACACGAAGGAGTTTGTATGATGCAAGTTAAGTTGAAGGCATCGATCTTGCTCCAGGAAGGAAACTGTGCTGTAGAGCCCTGCACCCGCGGGACCCGGGGGACCCAACACAAAACAGTGCGGGGTGGGATTAAGAGCATTCTGAAAGAACATTCTGAAAGCTTATTGCGGGTGTGGGCGGGAGCGCGACCGCATGACGTGGAAGCCGGCGGGAGCGGGACTGAAGAATGCGGGAGTGGGTGGGACTGAAAATTCTGTCCCGCGCAGACCTCTGCCGTGCTGCTGCACATAAGCTTGGCGTCAAAGTGACTTGTGGTTTCACTGCACAGGAGAAATGAAGGTCAATTACCGGTTCTTTTCTGTTTTTGACCTCGTTTTAATCAGCACAGTTGCTGCCGTGTTAAAAGGCACTGTTCGGAAAGAATCTGTTCACGTACATAAATGTACATTTACAGTACAAAATCGTTCTGTATATGCAGTAAATATCTCATTTTTCAACATAGATATCAGCGGCTTATAGCCCGGTTGCAGCTTGTATATACTTTTTTCTTAATTTTTTTTTTTTAATTGAGTGGATGCGACTTATATACATGTGCCTCTATAGTCCAGAAAATACGGTACTCTGCCCACTTATTCTATTCTATATTCTATTCACGTTCATGTGGTGTTATTCTATTACTCTGCCTTCACACTATCCTATTGTGTAAATAAGAAGTAGGTTGGGGCTACTGCTGTGCTCTCAAACTGTATATAAGGATAAATTACAGGGCTTGTAAGGGACTTTGAGTTCATCTAGTTTATAAGTAGCTATTTGTGAAAAAAAGATGAAATTACCTTTACATTTTCAACTCCCTTTTGATGAGTGAGAAACATAAGGAAGCAACTGCAAGGGACTGTCAATATTATCAAATCAGAGAGTTTGTTGGACAAGAACCATATGAGAACAGCTGTGGCTATATCAGAGAGTTGTTTCTCTGTCATGCTTAAACATCAGTGGGACAACAGGACTAATAGTTCATTCTGACCATGTTGTTCACTCATGGTTCAAAAATGAGTACAGGCACTTTAAATGAATGCATCTGCCTTGACAAAAACTACAAATATTCATTTTTATGTAAGGTCAAACGTTTTTTGTTTGTTTTCTTTTGTAATACAATGTTTATCTCAGTCACATTCAGTTTATTACTACACGGTCACAATCTGTCATTCAAATCACCATTCCCCGCCCACTGTTACTACAACCTCTACTGTTCTATTCATCTGACACTTAATAACAGCACATTTTACTTCCTGGCCCACCCACCGTCACCTTATTCCCCCTGTGGATATTAAAAGCACCTCTGGGAGCTCCATGGCGCCTCAGTTGGATATCTTGGCGCAGTTGTCTTATGCATAGTCATGGTTTTTTGGAAATGCTGAGATGCAATATTCAAAGTACTGCTACATCCAGCCCCTCTCCTCCCAGACTGAAGCCTATGAAGCGGGTTTGACCTTTTGGGGGATCATTTTAAAGCGAGCCAGACCTTTTGTACGCAGACACAAATGAAGACAGATCCGCTGGTGGATGAAAAGGGTAAAGACACGCGGCGGTGATGGACACGTTTGGGCCGATATGCTAATGAGACGGTGACCCTGCCCATTGGCCACGCGGCATACCAAGCACCTGCTGTGTCACTCACGCCATTGATCGGGGGGTCGTGTACCAGAGTACAGTGTAATGGACAGAGGTCATAAAGTGCAGAGTGCAAGCACAGCAGCTAAAAGTTCAAATATTGTGAGATTGTTTTTTTTTTTTTGGCATTTTAAAGGTCTTATTTAAACAAAATTGACTCTTGTGGGTTTTAGAAGGTTGCTACCTCATCAAAATCATATCTGGAGTTGTGTTTTGTTTCATTCACATATGTTTGAGTACGGTATTTTTCGGACGATAAGTTGCACTTTTTTCATGGTTTGGGTGACTTATACTCAGGTGCGACTTATGAAACATGAAATATATCAGTTCACATCTAAACTTAAATGTAAACATGGGCAAGGTACAAACCCGAGGCACCGACTGAATATATTAAAAGTCCTTTATTGCTTGTACCTGTTTGCTTAGTTAAATCCAGGTGGCGACTTTTTTGGGGGGCAGGCTGTGAATAAGCCACAATCTTGTCCTTTAATTATGTTACATTGTTTATACTCTTAGTTTTCTGAGTAACCGTTCATATGTTACATTAACACACCAGACACATGTTCAGCCTGTTGTTCTGTTCTATTGTTTTTACTATAACTTGCCTTTCTAGATGAAATGTCCATTCCTGGGGTCTGATTTGATGAAATAAATTTCCCCCAAAAAATGCAAGTTATACTCCAGCGCGACTTATAGTTTGGAAAATATGGTAATCCTTTATTATTAGTCTGTCTACATCTTCACATCTTAAAATGCTCTGCTCTACCTTGTGGTGTCATGAAGATGTAGTTTTCAAGTTAACAGCTACTATTAATCTATTATTCAGTAGACAATTGGCAATTCTAGGGCAGAAATCATCCAAATGCTTCTAGTGAAGGTGTTTTAAAACACAGTGAAGCACTTCCTGTGGAACAGAGCATTTTCTGTTTGAGAAAGAACGCAGCCTAAATAAGCAGGGTTTGTGTGTTAAACTTGTGTGAATGAAACAAAACACACCTCTAGGTATGTTTGTGATGAGTAAACATTACAACATAGGTCAGAAAATTGCATAATATGGGCCTGTTCATTTCATGCCTTGCTAAGACTATACATTATACTGCAGTAGGATCTAAACTGCATTTTTGAGATCAAATAGCCAAGGCTACAGTTCTTTAGATAGTAAAATGTCCTCTGCAAAGAACAAAATGTCATGTCTCTTTTATAGATAATGTTCTGTAATTCATTTTAGTTTATCAGTTCATATTTCAGTCTTCTCCCAATTGTTAATGCTCATTGGGATGATTGAATTGAGCACTCTGAGCTGAATTCTACCTTTTAAACATCTTATGCAAATCTAGTTGTAATCTAGTGATAATATGTGTGAGTGAATGGTTGTGACTATGCATGTGAGAACTTCATCGCTTTCAGAATTATGAAAAATTAGCACTGTTGCTTTAGCGATCAGCATTTGAAAACAAAATATTACATCTTTTGTATGGGCAAGTCCTCAAAATATTGCCTATACTATGAATTTGAAACTTTGCATTATAAAATCCAACATTTTCAGGTAGAGGTTATGTCTCCATGGACTCCTTCTTATCTCCGCCCTTTCTCCAGCCATGCGAGTGTGCAGAGTTTAACAATTTAACCTACATACAGATGTCAATCAAATCATAAAGCCCCACCCACTGTTAATGCAACCTTTTCCTCATCTCTTCCCATTTCCCCAGCCTTGACAATGACCGGAGTTTAACAATTTAACCTGCATATAGAGCTGCCAAAGCAGATAGAGCTTGGATTCACAAATTTGCCATTTTAATCTTAACAAAAAGTCCATTAAACTGATGCCTGTCATGTTAACTTCACTTTTTCCTCATGTTATAAAAATGCCTGTCACCTCAGTTCATTAATACTGACAGAGAAAACATTGACCTTTCTGCCTGTGACCCAGTGATTGTGGTGCTATTAACCACAAACCAGGATGAACTATCTCTATTTTGACAACACAGCAAATTCTATCATGGAATTCTGAATAGCCCCAAGCAGTTTCAACATATTTAGAAAGTTATAAAGTCACTTGAGAAGAAGATTAATTTGACTCTGAAGTTCTATGAAACAAAGAGGTTTGAGTGCAATCGTGTTTACCTAACCCTGTAAGAATAATTTGCAAAAACGGAATAAATTATAGTACAATGTAAAAACAATTTGCTGCAGATTAGGAAATAGAAACAGGAAAACTTACCTAAAGTTTGCTGAGTGACGTACACGATGATGCGGATGTTGGCTTTGAGTTCAAACTGGACCATGCCTTGATTGAGGGCAGTCACAAAAATATCTGATATCTGGAATACACAAAGACAATCAAAATGAACACAGTACAGTATCTTATATTTGATTTTTACAGTCTGGTATGCAGAAATAAAAATTATATTGGATAGTACTAGGCTGTGTTTCCCATTAACTTATATACTAAAGACTATAGTCCACCTCTTATGCCATCATAGTCTTAGTCTAAAACCTCAGAAAACGCTGCTGGGTTGTAGAAGTATCAAAAAACAAAAACTAATCAATACGAAAACTACTATTGAAAGTAGTCTCATTTGAACAGATCTCAATACTAAACCTTCACATTCACAGGACAAAAATGAGCCTTTCCTGAACAGCTTTAATAGAATTATTAGTATCAGAACCACAGACTAGAATAAGACCACAGAGCCTACCTGGCCGATTTTGAGATTTCATAGAGATAACACCACATGGTAATATAAAAGAAAGTACTATGATTTCGTGTTGAAAATCACATTCTATTTTCTAAAGATGTTTTTGTCATTATCATTGTGGGATTGGAAGCAGTATTGTGTATGAAGTCTGTTCCTTAGTATCGAAATTGAAATTAGAATTGCCTTGTCCAACAGGCTACGAAATGTGATGTACAAAAACTGTTTCTATTTTGACATAAAGAGGTGGTCTGGTGTAAAAAGGGTTAACCTTCTTTGGGCCGAAATTAAAGATGAAGGGCTGTGCAAAAGGGCAAAATATGTCAGAGTGATTTAAAAATACCAACATGACTTTGATTTAGTGAGGGGTGAGAAAAGCTATACAGAAGAAAATATCATCTTGATTATCATCTTGATTGTGTATTCACTTAACTCAAAACAAAATGACTAATTTACCAATATTCATAATCAACTGCCAAAATATTCTAGTTTTTAGTTGGTTGGAGTTTTTTTTTTTTTTGTATTTTTGTCAGTCTATTTGCTTTAGTTGGATTCTGGGAGCTGTACCTGTGCAAATAAGTAACTACAACTTTGTATTGTGGGTTAGAGACCAGACTTTTAACAATTAACCAAAATGTCTACATTCATTTTCTTTTATATTCTATTCTATTAAATAAAGTCAAAAAATTCACCAAAATACTGTATCCATATATGTAGCTTGTCAATCAGTCTCGTCAGATCTGAGCTCGGTTAGTAGTTGGACGGGAGACCACTGGAAATACCAGATGCAAAAGTGGGACAGCAGTGTCTTGCCTAAGAACATTGTGTCCTTAAGCAAGACACTTCACCCACATTGCGTAGTATGAATGTGATGTGTGTGAGTGTTTGTAGTTGGAAGGATGGATGATGGCGCAACTTAGCAGCCTCACTTCTGTCAGCGTACCCCAGGGCAGCTGTGGCTACAATATTAACTGAGTATGGAGTGAATATATAATGCAATTGATACTCTGCAGTGAAATCATTCTGGGGGTGCTCTGCCTGTATACCTATGGCGGAATGTTCAGCAGTTTCCAAGGCGACACAGTGCACACATTAGTAATAAATACCAAAAATGTTTTAAGATTGTCTGAAAACTCCAGAAAAATACAACTTGGATTTAAACAACACATTTTCAGAATCCTGTCATCAATACGAGCGTTCATGGTTCTGTTTGGGTGTTTGGTTTTCAACAAAAAAGGTGAGATGCCAAGTCAGCTCTTTCTCGTCAGAGTTAAAATAAAGCTCAAATTAGAGTATAACTTGACTAACAAACCTCAGACAGAGCAGAGCCTTCAGTTAGCATCACACCCCCAGGCAATGTTGATGACATCGGCTGGAAAGTATCAATGTAAAGCACAGTATTATTTGCAGTATGAGTGATCTATGAAGTATAGTAAAAAAAAAATGTCCCAGCTGTCATATATTCAACTATAAGTTATTCATATTTTTTTATTATTTGTTTATTTATTTATTTGTTTATTTATTTAAATTTAAATATAAAATATAAAAAGACATCAACAGTTTCACAACACTAAATAAGAACAAAAAATGAATGAAAAGGAGCAGAAAGAAGAGTATGTTATATTATCTGCCTCTTTTTCTAGACAATAACACTGACGGTTGCTTTAAAACATGTCAGTACATTTCATTTCAATCACAAAATGTTGATTATAATTAATGGCATGACAGGGCTAGCTGAGGTAGTTCTTGCTAGGTTTTTAAGGGTTTCAAATAGTCCACTTTGATTGACTTTTGGAGTAGTAGTCACCGTGTGCAGCTCATCGCTCCTCCTTTTGTGCTCCCCGGACACGTGCGCATCAGGCAGGATGAAGAGCTCCGCTGTGGTGGGCAGTCCTGGATACAGAGACACCAACAGCTGCTCCTCTGCTACACCCGAGACCTGACAGGGGGAAAACAAGAGTTATTTTGTGCTTCTATTTCCCCTCTGGTTACAGTCGTGTAGTGGATAAACTGAAATTTAGACAAACTTTATTGATCCACAAGGTACAGACACAGTAGGTTCACACATTATATTATAATGTAATAAGAAGGAGCAAAAATGTAAATGGTAGTAATACATTCAAAATAAGTAGAGACTGGTGTCAAATAAGGCATATGTACAAGTAAAGATAAAATATAGCGCTAATACAAAATACATCTTGGCTATATACAAGAGCTGAGTAAGGAGAAACAGTGCGAAGGTGAAAGTGATTAACATAGGGTTTTCTATTACATTTGTATGGAGTATAGTATGAATGTAGTTCTGTATCTCTCATGGTATAGTGATGTTTGATCAGAAAGTTGAAAACTAGGTCAGCAGAGTTCACAGATTTCTATTTATCCTTTTAAACTGAGGCACCAGTGTGAAGTTTTGGGCCCAGCTCTTCATCAGACATGCCATATATCTGATGATGGGCTAATGTCACCTGTCATGGAAAAAAAGAAGAAAATCTTGGAAATTGTTAATGGCTCTTATTATGTTATGGCCTTTTTTCACACATATGATGTTTTAGATTTTGTCACCATCTTGTATTTATAGAGACAGATTAGTTCAAAGGGCCCATATTACACTATTTTCTGATCAATGTTATAAAGTTTCCTTATCAGGAACATACCTGGAGTTGTGTTTTGTTCTATTCACACAAACCCGGCATATTTAGTCTCAAATCTTCTCTCAAGCAATCTCACTCTGTTCCACCTTGTGATGTCACGTGATAATACATGAAGATTTGGATGTTTTCAGCTGTGGAATTGCCAATCTCTTCTGAACAAAATGTAAATGTTAGCTGTTAAAACTACCTCTACATGACATCACAAGGTGGAACAGAGCATTTTGACCTTTGGAGATAAGAATAAAGGGTTACTCAAACATGTGTATGTGTGAATGAAACAAAACACAACTCCACTTTGGTTTTTGAAGAGGCAACAGCATTTTAAGATGATTTAAAGCTCAGAAGAGCTTTTTTGTGTAATATAGGACTCATGTTTGTGTAATATAGGACTTTTAAGTTTGGGCTGATGAAATGCCTTGGTCAAGTTTCTCAGTGTCCAGTTCTTTGATAAAATGAATCATTCCACTGACGTCTTCAACATAAATGAATACAAAATGACCAGTCTTTTGAAATGAACAGATTCCAAAGATTCGGCTCCCGGTAAAGAGCTGAAAAAGTCCCATCTCTGCTATAAATAGTCTAGAGCCACAGCACATCTCCTCTCACACTCTGTCCCTCTTCATCCTCCTCATCATCATGTACAAATCCATATGTTCTACTTTAAATCAGGGAGGAAATCTCAGCGGACTAATGCATTATACAGCCCTGTGCATTTACCACCGACACAGGTCATGTAAAAAGCAGGCTAAAAGTTTGTCACGTGAACCATAAAACGCGATGAATTTTGTATCATGCCAGACCGTGCTATGAAAAAGTAATGTCCCTGAGAGCCACCGTAGCCTGGACCGGGGTGGGTGGATGGATTGAGGGGGTTGGTGGTTGCGGGTTATAGCTCGGGGAGAGGCTGGGAGCGATGTACCTGTGAGAGAGCTGTCCGCACCACACGTCCTATGTCCTCCCTCCACTCGGGGATGTCAGGGTTGTGCTCGTCAAGTGCCGGAGAGAAGGACAGCAGCAGAGACCTGAAGTACTCTGAGAAAGAAAAAGAGAAAGGGATGTTTGGATTAAAAGTTGTTGTTGATTTGCAGAACCTGGCACTTCCAAAGCGCTTAAAGTTTTTTTTCCATGCACAGATATATGGCATAAGCTAAGCACTTCCTATGGTAAAAATAAGGCAGATGTGATGTCTGCGTCTAATTATAATATGTCCTATCCTCAGGGAATCAGGAAGTGTGCTGTTCACATGCTAGATGTTGTTAGCATTATGGTGATGGCGGCACACACAGACGCAGTGTAGTAGTTTTTGCACTTTTTTGGTGGTAGTTACATAAAAGTTACATTTCGTTTTTCTATGACAATGACAATAAAATCTTAAATCTTGAAAACTGCTTTGGCCTTGTTGTGAAACACATTTACAAAGTGATCAAGGTGAATAATTAGGATGCTAGGAAAGCCTTAGCAAAGTGAGGAATAACTCTGGACTGCTGCAAACAGCTTTAAAAAAGTAATCGTTTAAAAAATCAGAAACAGCTCATTTAAAACGTTGTATCTTAGCACGTCAGTATTCATGGGTTTCAAACTATGGAAACTGTTCTCTGTGGTCACAGCAATAAAATCAGGAAGGAATGGTTTGTCTGAAACACATGAATAGGCTTGTATGCATAGATTTTTTGGGGCACTATAAAAGCTTTAGAAAACTGAAGATTCAAAATTCAAGATTTTTATTTGTCATATGCAGGTTCAACACAAGGTCAACAGTGCAATGAAATGCTTAGGATGAGAAGAACCGTTCAAGAAGTACTAATAGCATGCAGTAAATAGTACTGGTAAAAAAAGTGACTGCAAATACAAGGGAAATAAGTAAACAATTTCGTTAAAAATATAATAAACTATAATAAAGTTACAAAACACAGATATAATAAAATGTAATAAAATATAATAAAGGTGCAGGTAAGATTAAATAAGGTGTAGTAGAGTATTTCACAGATGAGTTCCATATTGCACATAATGGTATTGCACGTGGGTTGTGGAGCAGGTTATTGCACAGATAATAGTGACAGTGGTAGTGACATACATGATACATTCATATAGTGCAGCAGCAGTAAGAGTATTATGCATCACAGAACCGGAGAGGACCACCCATGCACTGCCAATCCTCACTGATCCTGACTCACAGTCAATCACATAGCTCTTTGCAATAGACAAAATCTTCAATGAGGACGTCTTAAAACTAATTTTTACTCTCTGGCTTTTAACACCGCATGAGTTATGTGGTCCTCTGAGTCTTTTATTTATTTATTGTTTTATAATTTGTATCTTTTTTTCTTTATAGCACTGTTTTTATAAATTGATTTTATTATTTTTTATTTTATTATTTATTATATCTATTGTTTTCATTAGTTCCTTTTTTGTCTGGAATGTAATTTTCCTGACTTTAAGAGTAAAATGTTGCCATGTCTATATGTTTGCATTGTGCAGCACTGCCTTGTTTATGAATATGACTGTATTTTATTGATTTTATTTGATCTTTTTCTTCTTCTTCTTTTTCTTTTTTTAAGGTTTTTTATTGACTTGCTTTTTATTTATTTCATGTTCGATGCCCAGGCCTTTCTGTGTGGAGTTTGCATGTTCTCCCCATGTCTGGATGGGTTTCCTCCGGGTACTCCGGTTTCCCCCATCAACCCAAAACATGCAGCACCCATATGAACTAACATCAAGGACCATGTTGTCCACCCTCCTGTGGGCTCACCACCTGCAGAGGGGTTCATAGGGAGGATCAGGTGCTATGAGGATTGGGCAGCACAGCTGCCCTTGCGACCCAGCCGGATTAAGCGGGAGAAGATGGATGGATGGATGCTTTATATTAATGAATGTGTCAATTTATACTGTGCCTACTCTGTGCAGCACTTTGGAGACATTGTGTTGGTAAAATGTACTATTCAAATAAAGTTGGATTGGGATTGGATTGGGTAAAATGTGCTGTACAAATAAACTTTTACAGTTCACTTTTAAGTCATATACAGGCCAAAAGTTGTGTAATGCGGCTTTAAATTTGAAAAAAGTACAAAACACAAAGGTAAGTAGAAATTATGTTGTGTCTTGTAAATACAGTTAGTGAGGCGGCTTAAACAAAATGAACATATTGTACACTTAGTTATCTTAAAGAGCATGTTAATCTCGCACACATAATACTAAAAAGACGCCACACTTCGTCCACACTGTACACTCTGTATTTACTGCCTTGTAGCAATTAGTCATATAAAGCGGTGAGTTTTTGTGCTCACCTTTGACAGTGATCACTTTGGAGTCTTGCATGACGTTACTCCCTGAGGCCACCTGGACCGTGACCTTGTTTTGTCCCACTCTCTGAAAAGTGTACGAGGTTCTTCCTTCCAAGGTTATGAGAGGCTGGAATCAAAGCGAAAAGAGGAGAAAAATGGAGTGAATGTCCTGAGAGGAGAAGGGAGTAAGAGAGAGGAGCCCTTGACACAAAGCATAATGAGGTGAGTAAACAGGCAGCGATGAGTTATACACATAAAAGTATAATTCTTTTTTAGCCTCTGTACCAGATTTTTACCGTCTTCAAAATGTGAAAAACAGAACAAGTTGTTTTTAATGGTTTGCAGTGGTTCAAAGTTCCTCTCTTACCTTGTGCATTGCGAGCGTTCTAATTATTCATCATAATGAGTATAAATAATGCTAATAACAACTATGCTAACTGCACACTTCTTGATTCTCACACAATAAAACGCTTTATAATTAGATGCAGACACAGACTAATTTTGACTTCAAGAGCAGCTTATAGAATACATCTGAAGTGGGACAAGAGATATTTTACTCAAATGTTTGGGTTACTCAAAATGGGTACAGGCCATTTAATTGTTTAATTTAAATTTAAAATGTTATGCCAATGTGTTCACTTGATAATATAAGTAGAAAAATGCATTGCAATATAGTGTAATGTTATAATTAATAATACTTCTCAATAGATGACAAAAACCTGCATTTTAACATTATCACTGTACCTGCCTCCATCTGTATTATGTGTCTGACCTGACCTGAGGAAGTCTGAAACAAAAGACTGAACTAAACTAGGGAGAATTATTTGACAGTAATGTACTTGAGAACACACTTTGAATATTTACTTTAGTCAGTGTAAGAAAAACAAAGACGCTTTTTGCTAAATACGCACAAAACTACGCATAATGTGAGCTTCCAAACACATAAGTGTGGAATAGGCATATTTGAGGTTTTTCTGAGTGGAAAGAGAAACATACACGTCCGTTTTTGCTAACCTCGGAGCTGTTGTCAAACCACCAGAAGAAGGTCAGAGTTCTGGTGTGGTTGGGCCAAACCAGCACACTCAGATTGGCCTCCTTCCCCCGGACCGTCACTATTGGAGACGAGAGATAGATGCGCTCCACTGGGCCTGAGGCACACACACACACACACACACACACACACAGAGCTGATTACATTAACCTCTAGAGACAATAGATTAGAATAAGGATGAGCATAAAAAAAAAAAAACATGTTTCTTGTGAATACAGTGAGGTTAGTTGTTTTACTGTCCAAAGAATTCTGTTTACTCACAAACTACAGTATATGTATTTACCTCAGTATGGAGTAGACATTGTAAGTATACTTTTGAAATGGTGAAAGCTACATTTTGGCTTTGACTAATTTGCCAGTATATCACAACAGATGCCCTTCCACATATTTGTGACTGAAGTAAAAATGGAAAATTGACATAGTAATTAGGGTAATAGTAAAGCTGTGTTTATACAACCAGGCAATAAATGATTTTTTGTACCAAATAAATAGAGTTTGTTACTATTTTTAAAAATAATAATAATTTGTGACTTTTACTATAACTTAACTTAAATTCATGGCCTTTGCTAAGGATTTTAAAATTTGAATATCGGCCACAAATATCTGTAATGTCTCAAATAAAGCCATACTGGACCATCCCTAATTATAACAACATGTAAGTGACAGAGTTCAGAACCAGACACCCTTCAGTTGTTGAGCAATCGACTGCACCACCATCCAGAAATACCATACTAATACTATCACAATATTTGAAAAAGGCTTCAGCAGATGTGATGGTTGACGTGAAGAATTTAGAAAAATAGATGCACTCCAGGCGGCACGGTGGCTGAGTGGCAACACTCGGGCCTCACAGCAAGAAGGTTGCGGGTTCGATCCCCTGTGTGGAGTTTGCATGTTCCTCCCCGTGTCTGGATGGGTTTCCTCCGGGTACTCCGGTTTCCCCCATCAACCCAAAACATGCCTGGACCCCTATGAACTAACATCAAGGACCATGTTGTCCACCCTCCTGTGGGCTCGCCACCTGCAGAGGGGTTCATAGGGGGGGTCAGGTGCTATGAGTATTGGGCAGCACGCTGCCCCCGCGACCCAGCCGGATTAAGCGGGAGAAGATGGATGGATGGATGGAGATGCACTCCAGACACGAGGGGGAAACTCCTGGTAATAGTTCCAGTGTTTATAATATTACACTTGGCTGATCAAAGTCATGGATTCAGGGCCAAAACATTTGAATCGTGACGATGTTCAGATCATTGATTGTATAAAATTACATCTCTACCAGGATTTGAATGTAAACACCGACTCATTAAAATGAATGAAACAACAGGGGACTTGTTTTAAGTAGGTTAATTGTATAGTGTATCATTATGGAAGGAACCAGTGTGAGCAAAATGTATGAATAAATTAGATTATATTAATTTAGACCAGACTCAGTCCCATTGTTTTTAACCATTTTCAATCCAAAAAGTGTGCCTCAATACAAGGTCCTTTGTTCTTTTGGGCAAGCCTAATTGGACTTTCACAGTATCAAATAGGAACAGTACAGAATTTTGGATCTATTGCCCATTATAAAATACAATTTAGTAGAATTCTTCCCACTGTGATTATGTCTACAAGTGGCAAAGCTTTATGGTGACAATATGAAATAATTTGAACATTTGTGTGTTTTGTATTGCTCTTTTAGGTATTTTTTTGTGTTTATCCTTTGAAAATACAAGACTTTGTGCATTAAAAAAAAAAAAAAGTTTTGTCCTTCAAATTACATTAACTTCAAATTATAAAACACTTGTAACATCCAGACAGTTACTCTTTAAGTCACGCTTACTTAGGCCGGGCATCGGCTGTGCGATTTTTGGCCCTTTTTGAACCAATTTTTCACTCATGCGACTGTTTTTGGGGCATGTGTCGTGCCTCGTGTAATATACATGGGGTAACGAGAACTGATTAACATTTCACGACCAGCTCCCAGTCAGCAATCACAGGTCGCAAGAATATCAAACCTGTTTAAAATCCAGTCGCCTCTCATGAGGGTTTCGCACTGCTGAAGTCATTCATTCATTCAGTCCTTCATTCAGTGATTTTAAACCCAGTTTGAGCTGGAGCTGAGTGAAACGATTGAAAATATCACAGAGTCTACGTCCAGCATTAGGTTTATCCCAAATACTTACTTCTTACTCTTACTTGAGTAATGTCATGAACCACTACTTTGTACTTCTACTTGAGTACTATTATTTTGAAGTAACTTTACTCTTATTTGAGTCCAATTTTTGGCTACTCTCCCTCATCTGTTTACATCTGGCATTATCCCTGGTTCCAAAAGTCCACTCTAAAATACTTTAACCTCCTTATCAGTACGCACACATGTACAGCAGTTGTAAGCCTATAGAAGTACAGTCTCAGCACGACTTTGATGTTCTAAAACCTATCATGGTCAGCACAAGCATGACCGACACAGACTAGTGAAGCTACCCCTGAACACATATCCCACTATATACTCTTTTGCTAGCTCTCCATAGAATCCAAAATGTACTCCTGTTGTCCTTTGTCTCTCTCCTTCCCTCATTCTTCATTCTCTCTCTCTTATTCTCTCTCTGTCCTTCTCCTGTCCTCTTCCTCCCTCCCTCCTTCCTTCTCCCCCTCTTCCATTCACACATACTGGTGACGTGCAGGAACAGCGCGCTGCTGTCTGCTCCCTGGCTGTTCTGGGCGTGTGCTGTGACTCGGTAGATGCCCGTGGATCTGTAGATGTGCTTGATCCCGTCGTTGGTCCGGCTCAGGTTGGAGTAGGTGATTCGGATGCCGTCCCCGAAGTCCAGCTGCATGGTAGTCTTCTGAGCGTCTCCCTAGGGTATGGAGAGAGAAAGAGACATATGCACCAATTGTCATTAGGGCTTAAGACAGACTGAATCTCCAGCTAGCCAAAGTGAAAGTGGTCACACCTCCAACTCCCCCTGTGACATGTCAGTAATGCTTTGGAGCTGGGTATCAGTGAGAGAAGACAGGGATTCTATTGAGATTTGAACAAGTGGAGTGCAGGCTGAGCTAAGACTTTATCTGGGCCTATCAACCGAAATAAATCTGAAACTAACAAAGGAGCCTATGACTAGTAAGGATGGATGATAGGCGTTTGATTGTGAGCTGATCCCACTGTCATGTTCTGTCAATTTGGAGAGATGGTTGTCTAGTGTTTGAGTGCTTTTCTGTTATAACTGCGAACATTTAGAATAATAACCTTGATGTAATTTTTCAACTACAACTGCATCAAAAGTCATCAAAACTTCTCAAATCAAGATGCCGCATTCGCTCATATAAACAAATCATATTGAAATTAGGACTAAACTGGGACTAAAGCTGCAACTAAACCTGGACCAGATCAGAACTAAACCAGGACTAGAACAGGACCAAATCAAGTCTACATATCAGGATTAAACTGGGCCCGTACCTTAAGTCATTTAAAATTAATGGGTCTCTATCCATTTTTCTTCCATGTAATTAAAGTACTAAATTTCTCCTCCTTTCAAAATCTGTCTTGCATCACAGCAGATATATTGTATGAGCAGCTCAAAATAAAACATCTGTGTACTGCCTGCATCTAAGTATAAACTGCCATGGCAAAACTGTCTTTAAGAGATGTGAAAAGATCTTATAAATGCACCATGATCAATGATTAAGATTAGGATGTATGATGAATGCATAAGGTACGTGAAGAATTATTTTGGACCAATGAAATGGACTAGTTCTGTTTTTCACATTTTTAAGACAGTAAAAATCAAGTACACTGCCTTTAAGTACAATTTTTTTGTTTCTAATACAGATATAATGTAAAAGAGCCTCAAAAAAGCCTGTCACGTTAACAAATGTTGCGACATATTGCTGAAGTAAATATAGACAATAAAAGATATTCAAACCAAACCATAAAGCAGAATTATCCCACAAAAAGTATTCTAAATGTTCAATACTGTTAAAAATATGAGCTGCAATAAATAAATAACAGAATGTAACACTTAAGCAGTTGGTTTGAATCTATAATGACTTAAATCTATAATTCACTTCACTCAAATCTTATCATAGAACAGAAAAATAACCACATTTTTCCCACTAGTGCAAAGAAAATGTCCCCTCATAAATATTAACCTCAAAAACTTATTGTCTCATTTTTCATATACTGAATGATAAGTTGATATAGGAATTATTGTGACAGGCCTAGTGCTGTTTTTAAGTATTTGTAAGTATTTTCATTAACAGTGGAAAGCAGGAAGTAAGACTAGTGCGCTTGTTAATATTACTGTAACAACAAAAGGCCAAACCGCTCTCTTAAAGTTGAGAAATACATGCTTACAAACTCTTCACAGTGAATAATTAGCATGCTGGGAATGAGCTACTAAAGTGAGGAATAACTTTGTACCAGCGCAGCAATTTAGAATCAACCAGTTGTGTTTTCCGTGTTTTTTTAATACAGTAAAAATCAGGTACGGTGCATTTAACAAGCAATTTCTGCAGGAGAAAATTGTGACATAAATTTTCCTGCCATAGTGGCCACCCGTAGCGACAGGTTATAATGAATGGGCCTATAGGTTGACTCACATCCTCCAGCTGGACCATAAAGGTGACATTGGTCCCCACGTTGGCGCTGAGCTCTCCGGTGCTGGTGGACAGGCGCAGGCCCTGGGGTGGTCTGGGGCGACAGCTCTGTCTCTTGGGGGAGAAGGAGTTCCGTCCCACTTCTTTACAGTTGTTGGATAGAACTTTACGGTACCTGGAAGGGCATTTGAAATAAAGCCATTTACAGTGATTACTAGCAATGTCATTTATGGATTTTAGCATCAGTTTCAGTTAATCTTTTTTTTTTTTTCGCACTGAGATCTAGCCGTTAAATGGTCAGTGATAAGCTCGGGACTTTTTAATCAAGAGGTCTTTAAATGCACTGACTAAATGTCTGTCTTCTTTATGAACCTTGACATTAAAAGCTAGGGCTGGTATATCAGCTATCAGTTATTGGCTGGATTTCCCCACATATCAGTATTGGTATTGGTCTGGTAAGTGAAAATATAATTTTATTTCCCTGATAAATACATTAGGTTATTATTTTTACAAAAGTGATATGTTAATTTATAACTTAACTATAACTACAAAAACATAACATACATTTTATTATACTATACTATATGTATACTGGGGCCCGACCGATATATCGGTTGGCCGATATTATCAGCCGATATGCACTCTTGGGAACATATCGGCTATCGGCCAGAATCTTGCCAATTTGAGCCGATATTCCACGTGGACATGTTTTACCTTGTTATGAAGCTCAGACTCTCTATATTCTGCCCATTTAATCCAATTTACAGACAGATAAATGTCCTAATATGTAGCTCCGCATCAGGATTTATCTGTCATTTGTCTGTCCATCCCGCCCCTGAACGCACAGCCATGTACGCCTTTTTACAGCCACAGCCATAGATCCATGTGCATAACACCTGAGATTATATTCTTTTTACGGACGATCAGTCTGGATTAAAAAGACATTTATTAGTGCAGACTTATGATCTGAGAGGTGAGTTGTAAGTGTTGGAAATGTGTCGGTTTGGAAGCTCATTTTGGTTCTTTCTCATTGGTTAGCGATTAGCTGCTGTAGCTCCCACACATAAACATGACTATAGTGGCTGTATACATATTACTGGACACTGAATAGAAGCGTGAATTATCGACATTTAGCATATCATTAATTACCACGGCGCACATGCATTTACCGCTAAAAGCTAATAGCAGGCAGAATAACAATAAATCTCGCCTAAATAAACCCAATTGAAAATCCAATAGAGCCAAACCTAAGTTTTATAAACAACTGAAGATTTACAGTGAAGTTTTACGTCATAAATATATCGGTGATTATATTGGTTATCGACAAAATCCATATTGGTCGGGCCCTAATATATACTATAGATTTTAAAAGCATAAAAGATTGTATATCAGCAAGACAAATATTGGCAATGGTTCAAAAAACCTGTATCGAACCATCCCTATTAAATTTTATATACAATGTTTTAATAACATAACCAAAAATAAAACTGATCAAAAATCTGAACTGATCAATGTATATTTTATACTGGTCAGAACATTTGCCTGCAATTCTGAAGATTAGCGGTTCAGTTCCAGTGTATATTGTCATGGTGTCCTTCGGCAAGACACTTCACTCAACTGGTGTACGTGGTGCTGAAGTAAGACTCAATTTGGACATGATAAACTTGCACTGTTAATAATTAATACTTTCTGTCACTTTATTAGTCTTTTTTGTCTTTAGTGGCAGTTTCAAGGGATCCATTCTTGTTTTTTTTAAGTTTTAATACAGGCAAAATTGCATTTCCTCCCCACTTTCTTTGTAACAACAGGCAAATATTGTGTTTACAAGACAAATGTGTTGGGAGAGAATAATGTGATGGATCAAGCATCGGAGGCCACTTACCCTGTGCTGTTAAGAAAGCTCTGACTGTTGCTGCAGCTCTTAGCAGCGCCATTTGGATTAAACCAAAAGGCAGGGGAGCACTTTCCATCCGTCTGGCGTTCCCAACCATAATCGCTGCCAAAAAGAACAAAAAATTACGAAAATTGTTACTTCATAAAATTATAAAGTGCCACATTCCGAGGCTCTTATGTGTGAGGGCAAATACTTCACAGTTGGAGCGTAGTGGCATAATTTAAGAGAGACTTGATTGTCAGACATGCAGGATCAAACAGAATTTCTCACAGATGGATAAAAGATATTTAAAATTAATTTGACCATTCATTATTAATTGGATTCTAAAAAGCCACTTGTCCCCATATTATGCAAATTACAACGTCGTGATGGAAGGTTCCTAACTCAGATCCATCAGAATGATCCAGGGCTTATCCCGTTACACTGCAATTTGACATAGTTATTACGCTGACAGGAGCTGATTTCACACTCGGGCCTGTTTAATCGCCCAAATGCACAATGTTAAAGGAATGATCGGTGAATAAAGTTTACTTTTGCTCACAAACTCACAGTTCACATATTCTGTTGGCTGGGTTTCAGATGACATCATAACTTTCTACAGGCCCAATAATATTTAATGTATATGAGGGGAAGCTAAAATTAATATTGTTAAAATGCTGATTCCTGTTGTAATAGAGTGAGTTCTTGGGTGCAGTCTAGGGTTGTTAAAAGTATAGAAAATCAGACACTAAATGATAGTAAAAAAAAAAAAAGTGTGGAAACTAGATACTGATTGTGTAATGAGCAAATATTACTATAAAAGTCACCTTCACAAAATGAATCTTTCCTAAATAGCTTAAGAATGATCTTGAGCTGTATCAGAATAAGTATAAGAGCACACAGACTAGTATTGGACCACTATGGAACCTACCTGGACGACTGAGGGATTACACAGATATAAGGCCACACGTCACTATAAATGAAAGTACTACGGTTTAATGTAAAATCACATTCTTCTTGTCTTAAGAAATAGTGTTTTTATTATCATGGTATCAAAATCAGTATTGAGTATGGAGTCTCTTCCTTAGCATCAAACTCGTGTTCAAGTATCGTGGTCCAATGATCAGGTTCAACATTTGTGAATATACCTTAGATATTTCATGGCAAAGTAAATGGAATCCATAGGGAAATACTGGCTCTTGCCCCCCATCTGGGAGTATGACATCAATCGGCTAGTTTACTTGAAAACCCTAAACCCTGAAAATATTACGCCTATTCAGAACTTTACAGCGTATAGCATTTTGTTTATTGTAAATAGCATTATTGATCGAAAACATCTTAACATTATAAATGTGCCCACAGACTCCCTGGTAAAAACTGCATAACTTCATCTTGGCATTTCACTGTAGTTAGCAGATTGTTATTTTATTTTTTAGATTTTATTTACATGTTTTTGTTGTTTAAAAATGGCTACGTGACATATTTTAACCTTACATGTATAACGCAGAGCCTGAATAATCACAAGTAAATACAGACCATGGTGAGGATAGAGAGTGGGTGAAAGCAGGAATCTTCTGAGCACTAAAGCCTTGAATACAGGACAATGCAGGATTACTCAAAATGCATGAATTCGATAGTTAGAGAACACTTTATAAGATGGCTAAATAAAACTCAATTTCATCTAATATGTCCCCTCTAACTAAAGGTTCAAGTGCTGTGTTCCAAAGTAAGGATGATGCTTTGGAGGAAGTGTGCACTACTTCAAATAGTGATTAAAGGCCATATTACGCTATATTCTGAATGTTCTAATCTTGTTTCCTCATCACAAACATTCTTCTCTCAAACAGCCTTGTGCTGTAGTATGTGGTAATACAGAAAGTGCACCACTGTGTTTTGTTCATAGACCTTCATTAGAATCATTTGGACCATATCAGCCCTGGAATTGCCCGTTTCTACCAAACAAAAGATAAAAAGTCACTGTTAACTTCAAAACTACCTCTTCATGACATCACAAGGTGGCACAGAGCATTTTGAGCTTTGGAGATGTAGACAGACCTGTTTTGAGAAGGCAACAGCGTTCTAACCTGGCTTAAAGCTCACAATACTAATTTTTTGCAATATAGAACCTTTAAATTCAGTTAGCATTTAGCATTAAGGTTTTCTTATTTTTTCTATTTTCACTGCGTATCAGCAGATAGTTTGATATGTTCTGTTGTTCTTTGCATGAGTGAGAAATTTTAAATAGCCCAGTTCAGTTTAAAGTTTCCTACATCATACCTACATTTTTCTTTCAAACCTGATGCAATATTTCTTCAAGTGAGAGAAATGTCTCAGTAAACACAGAACAAAAGCCCAGTGTGCTTCTCTCCCCAGCGTGAGTCTCGTAAAAAGAGGCATTACCATTCAAAGTCATAGGAGTTGCAGACGCAGGGCTCGGATGAGTAGATCCTGGAGTAGTCCTGGGCCAGCATGCAGCGGTTGCCCGGACGACGCTTCATATAGATCTGCTTCTCCCCCATCACACAGAGCTCCCCCTGTCACAAACAAACAAAACACACATTTTCTATGTGTGAAGCTTAACTCCTTTGCACGGGTAATGTATGACTATAAAGCTGCACTCTGTAACCTTCTGCTTTGCCAAGAATGTTACACAATGTAGCATTAAACTATCTCTTAATTATTCAATTGCAAATGCATTCATAGTTAAAAATGTATTGTAAAACATGCATTTTATAGTGACCAAGATCGCCTATCCACAGATCTGACTTGTAACTTATCTTGGTAGTGTTACCTGCCAGTCACCATGGAAATAGATAAGTACTTTGGAAAGCAATAACATATCCATGGAAACAGGTGTGTGGCAGCCTCTCCTCTAGAAAAGTGAGTCTATTGAATTAGTGTATTGAAAACAAGTTCTAAACAGATCATTTAAACACCAAAAAGAGCCTACATCTTGCTCAGGATTACCTAGCTTGATGATTAGATTCCTGGGAATGTTTTGGGTTGGAAATTATAGTTAAAAGAGCATATGCCTAATTCCTCCTGCATACCTGTCATACAAAATATTCACCAAAATAAGTTCCTAAGCACATCTTACAACTTTCAGAGGTAGGGCTAGCCTTTGGGGTGCACTAAGCACAAATGGTTTGTGCCCCACCACACCACCCACACACCACCCACCCAAAACCAAAAAAGAATTGGCAAGACCAGGGCACCGGCTCTTCTCGCTTCTCTCCACACACTTTGGATGATAGTTTTGCAAGGATTCACAAGCCTGATTTTTTGGTGGTGCCTCCGCAAGCACTTGGTGCCCTGTGCGTAATGTGTGTGTGGAGCGATGGTCTGTTCAGAGGTCAAAGCAGAGTTTTTGCATCACTGTAATGCTACAACTAGCATGCTAACAGTTCACTTCTCGGGCTCACAAATGTAAAAAAAATCAGAAGCAGACAGCTGGTAATGATCTAATTTTGACCTTCAGAACTCCTTTTACAATATATTTGTGCTTGGGCAAAACATTTTTACAGCAAAAAAGTTTATGGGGAAACCCAGTATAGGAGAGAGAGAGAGGACATGGATACTCCCCACAGAATGGACCTGCACTGTGTGGGAATCTAACCAGGCACTTCTTGGCGTAAGGACCGAGTGCTAGCTTAGCCACTTAGCCACTTTAAAGTTTCATTTACTGAGTTAGAGTTGAAAACCTAAACCTTGTGACTGTTCAGAAGGACTGCATGCACCCTTTGTATATGATATGGGGATAGTGCATTCATAGTCAACACCAGCACGCACCTGTCGATCCATACTGCTCAATACTGCCCTTACCTTGTAGTGCAGGTGCCATGTTTGATAATCCCCGTCCATACATCTCCTGTTGAAGATGCCCTTGTAGTCGATCTTGATTAGCTGCCATTCCGACCTGTAGCTGAAGTGCCCAAAGAACCTTAAGAAGGCAAATACAAAAAAGAAATATGAATACTGTTATGTTAAAAGAGAGTTGTTGTTTTTCAATCAGGTAGACTGTATTCTTACTTCCTGTCACCTGTCTATCACTGTCTGCCAATCAGCCTGCTAAATCTGCCTCTAACCAATCAGCTCTCAACCTTAAACTTAGACATTATTGACACACATGGCAAGTTACTCAGACACTATAGGTCAAAAATGCAATATCCACCTCACTCCACCTGAAAATGTACTCTATGAAGTTACATAAGAGTTTGTATGTTTGCTGGGTGCACTGTAAAAAAAAAAAAGAAAACTCATTTGACTAAAAGCACCTAAGCTCCATTCTACTTTTAACTGCCAATCACAAAACACAGAGCATTTGCCTTTTTATGCGTGCACTACAGATAATTTCCCCTGACTGGTATTGTTTGACTCCACACGGAGTTCTCAGTGAGTCTGTTACTTACGTGATAATGTGATTTTCAGATTCGGGAGCCATCAGGACCCCATCCACGTACAAAGGTGCTAAAGAGAAAGTATGCCGATCCCATTTCTTCCCTTCATCCAGACTGATCCTGTATGGAATATATAAGAAAACATTTGTCCATAAACATATCCGTGCATGTAATCTCAGGCAAAGCTACATAAAAGACGGAAAGGTCATACTTGGAGCGATTCTGTGAATAGCGTATACATGACAAATACTGGAATACGGAGGGATAACTCAGGTGTGGAATAGCTTGTTCTTTTTTGCGAGTCAGTTTCAAATCATCTTTCTCTCGACTTAATCACTTTTGACAGTTGCCCGAATGCGTGGGGACCGTAGATAGCGTTACGTCTCCCACAATATGATCAACTTACGAGTCCATCCCGCACCTCATATTTTCCACCCTCATTTACATAAAAGCACTTCACAGCACAAACCTGTAACTGAGCCCCCTCTGTTTTTTTTTCTTCTTTTTTTTTGTTACCCGGCGACACAATCCTGCAAACTTGAGCCTATCAAGCGCTCCAAAACATTAAATGTAATCATGCATCGGGAATGGAATTGCACCCAGGTGATTTCCCTCTCTAGTCTGTAAGCATCTGCTGTAATTACGGAGCTAGAGGACGACATGGAGCACCCACCACAAGTGCCGGATGGGCTGGGCGGCATGCAGAACTGCCAAGAGAGCACCGCCATTGTCCAGGAACCAAATGTTATGCTCCTCATCAAATATCTGCAAAATAATAACAGGAGTGAGGTTAAAGTGGGACTAAATACTAACTTCACTTTTTTTCGTTAGGTAACTGTGTGTATGGTGTTTTAAAGGTGCATTGTATAACTTTTCTGGTGGAGGGTCCGTGCTTTTCTCTGTGGAGATGTTACTGCTTTGTTAAAATTGAGTGGCTTTAAAACTTTCTATCATCATGGAGAACATACCAGGCCGAGTTACTGGTCAGATCTCTGGAGAGGCGACCCCACTCATAGTCAGAATGTCTATTTTTCTAGGTATTTTTGAGCAATAAAGCCACCTGTAATTGAAGAAATGAGTACATCTTTTTAATGTCATATTGTGGAACATTCCAGGTGTTATGACATATCCATAAAAACAAGAATGTGATGGACCCAAACTGAAAAGTTACGTAATGCACTTTTAATAGCATTATCTAATGTTTCTAGTTATATTTTGGCAACTAACTATGTACATTTGCAGTTTTCTGGTCAAAAACACTCAAAACTAAGTTTGTGCAGCCTTCAGGGGCATCTGCAATTTCCAGTAGTTGGTGACATAGTCTTCCTCTCTCAGTTTTTTCTTTAGTCCTCAAGGTACTGCCCAGAGTAGCAGCTCTATTGTCACTGCGGTTAGTCCAACTTTAATTGTAATGTGTAGTGGAGGGGGAGAGACAAAATAGGAAGGAAGTTGTTATAGGTTTGTGCTAGGAGTCACCTGTCGCCAGCTATTCGCTGCATCAGCAGTTATGAACATGCCAAGGTTGGTGGTGGACAGCTCGGTGCCAATATTCCCTGAGAAAAACACAAATAAAATGTTAATTTACTTATAAACTTACATTACTTATAAACTTATAAATGGAAGTATCTATCACCAAGTTTATTCAGAAAAAATATTGTTAAAGTTACTAAGAACACTGTATGATTGGTAAAATTGGGATGTAGTTTATGGGGGTTCAATACAAAAATCCTGGCCTAACTTTGTAAATAATAGCTACAAAAATAAGCTGATGTTTAGCTCTTAAAACTGTTGGAATTGTGTGTTAATGATTGGAATTATAGAAAAAAACATGTTCATTTACTTTGATATTAAAAGTATTTTTTGAATATAATGTAATGAATAAAAATATCAAAAGTACTTATTGCCATGGTTAATCTGAAAATAAATAAATAAAAAAATAAAAATAAGTTAATGGATCCATGTAAAAATGTGTATGATTAGAAAAACTGGTATTCAGTTTATGGTGTATCAAAACAAAACTAATTATACTACAAAAATGAGCTGATTTTTATCTGTTAAAACTTTAATTGTGTCTTCATGATTGGATTGAAATTGAAAGGAAAAAACATTGCCTGTATCAATCAATAATATACTACCACTCGGTATCCATAACATTTCACACAATCCGACAACACACACACACACACACAACAATGTCCAAATATTGGATTTTGGGCTCTTCAAAGTGTTATGTTATGAGAAAACCATATTAGAACCAGACATATACATGTCGCCATGGCAGCCGTGATGGAGATGTCTGAGTCTGTCGTGAGGGACATGTTCCAGTGCGCGCGGGTCAGCTGAGCACACCCAGTGAATGAAGCTTATTTGGATACACCATGGTCTGGTAATTGTGTTGTGGTCCTGTGTGGCCAGTCTGAAGAGTTGGTAACAAACTCAAGTCTACAAAAGCAGTATACCTCAGTGCAAGGAAAAGAAGTCACAAAGAAAGTTCCTAATAACAGAGTCTATAGTATAAGGTAGGTTTCTATGTGCTCCTGAAACATAATTGTGCTGTTTATTATTGAGTTTTATGTTGTTTTCTTCAAGATTTTTATCATTATTTTGGTAATTACTTAGCCTAATAACATAACATCTTCTTTTGTCAATACAAATTGTCTAGATCAGGGGCACCAATCTCGTGGGTAGTCTAAGAAGGGCACTTGTAATGGTGGCACCAAGACTCACCCACTATTTTATGTCTACAAAAATTGATCTTGTGTAATTACAACTGACTTGAGGTATTCTATTATGCCAGAACTGCCGACCATTCGTGATAAAGAAAGCATTTGTAGTTTTTCAAAGCTGTTGATTATTTTAATGGTTTCATTCTAAAACTAAACTAAAACTGCCTTAAGAGAAACTGACACTTAAAGGGACCATATTACCCTGTGTTCTAATCTATGTTATAATGTTGTTTCCTCATCAAAAACATAACTGAAGTTGTGTTTTGTTTCATTCATACATGTTTAACACACAAATCCTGCATATTAAGGCTAAGTTCTTCTCGCAAACAAAAAATATTCTGTTCCACCTTGCGATGTCATATGGTAATACAGGAAGAGCTCCAACTCCTGTGTTTTTAAACTCCGTACACCTTCACTAGAATAATTAGGATAATTTCAGCTCTGGATTTACCCATCTGTATTAAACAAAGGGGGAAAGGTAGCTTTAACTTGACAAGTACCATTAAATGACACTACAAATTTGAGTCAATTTTTTTCTGGTGAATTTGCTTGCATACATTTGTGATTATTTGTAGCATTGTATTTTGTACAAAAAAGGAAGAAATAATATGTATCTGTGCATCTTAAATTGTAACAGACACAATCAAACCTGAAAGTATCTTACTTGAATATACTGTATAGCTCAACTTGATTTATTAAACAGCCCCAACATTTCTGGGTAGCACAAATTTGGAGCACTAATCTAATCAAAATACAAGTGGCTAGCTTTAAAGTGGGACGTACGTTTCTAATTTCAGTGACAGATAGGGGGCCACAGCCTGATTAACTTTCACTCCTCTTCTCCATTACCTGACAGAACAGATATGACTTTAGCAAAGCTATTTAAAATGACGCTAACCACCTCTGTCATTCACAATCTGACCAGCATAATTCATTTTTAAGTAACCATACCTGTAGCCACTATGATCCCCGGCACCGATTTCTTGCTCGTGATTGGCCCAGACGTGTACGGATTCTCTGACATCTCCAGGTGAAGGTGCAAAGAACAAAATGGCTGCCAACAAAGATGAAAAATATGTATCACGACAATCTCTTCCTGCGTAATTACAATTGACTGTGCCTTTTGTCTCCCATTGTGCCAAAAGTGCCGACCGATTGCGAAAAAAGAAAGCGCACGTAATACTTCAAAGCTTCAGAGGACACAAAAGGGCATTTGAATTGTTTCATTCTAAAGCAAACAAGGCATGTAATTAAAATTCGCCAAGATGCACGGATAAAACTGGCGAAATTGATTCAAATCATTTCGACTCATCTCTCAGACGAAAACGCGGAGAAAAAACATCAATAAAGGTTTTTTCAGAATGGCTGGTCATGGGGGAAGGTCTGAGAAAGCAAGGAGAGGAGCTGAGCGGTCATTTGCACACAGCAGTGGGTAAGAAGCCTGTTAAGTGCGCAACATAAATTATAAAGAAGCTAGTAGTTGGATGAGGTGAAAATGTAATGCCTTGTTAATAGCAGTGGCGGTCATATAATGTAATCTTATGTTGATTAAGGCGCCGTGACCACAGGTAGTAAATTGAAATCTCAGAGGTTAATAAGAAGATGGACCCCAGAATCTGAAGACACGGCGGGCTGCCAATCGATAATAGCACAAGGCCATCCAAGCATCTCCTCAGACAGTTAGCGTAGATAAGAAAACAGCATGCTAAAGCTAACACAATGCTAATGTGAAGCAGAGGAAAGGTGATGTCAGTGGTCTACCCAGAATTCTGCTTTTCGTTTCATTTCATTTTCTGTGTTGTTTTGTACGGGGATGTATTAAGGGTAAGGGTTGATAGGAAAAAGAGGAAAAATAGATATACAATAAAATAAAGGAGCAAATAAACAAAGCTTATTTAAGTTTCGTGGTTATGTGATAAAGATCATCCAAAACTAATAACCCAAACCATGCACAGTAGGTCTAAGTCTAGCTCAAGATCTGAAAATGGGCACCTGTCCTGTCGGGTTGCCCTTGAAGCATTGAAGAATGGGTCAAATGCAGAGGACAAATGCTCCTTTAAAGGGACATTCCGGACTTTTGGACATAGGGCCTCATTTACTAGTGAGCCAGAGTGTAGTCAATGTGTGGAGACAATTTTTAAAATAATTCATCCAGTCCTTATATTTGCAATTGTCACTAAGTCTAGGCTAGCGGATCTGAACGGCACCTGTTAGCCTGCCGCTAAAAACAGTCTTACTCACTCCACAAAGCACCCAAACAAATGTGTTATTACACCAGGCTATTGATGTAAATGTCTGTGTTGATAGAATAATGTTTGAAGTAAAACTCACCTTGTATCGCATGAAGCAGCACTGGAATTTTACTTTGCTCTAGTTAGTTGTGATGTAACCAGCTCACTTCAACAGAGAATCACGACACACTTGTTGTCGCTAGTCCTACAACAGTTTGATCGATCAGTGTATTATAAACCAACGACGTGGAAACAGGGTAAATCAGTGTGCATTTACCAATTGCGATAATAAAGCCCAAAAATGAACACCACAAAGTTTACACCACTTTCCAGTAAAAGATTGTGTTGTTTTTAGCGGCAGGCTTACAGGCGCTGTTCAGGACCGCTAGCCTAGACTTAGTGGCAATTGCAAATGTTAGGGGGGTCAGCCCTATGTTCCCACGGCCCACTGGTCCCACAGCCCATTGGTCCCACGGCGTTAGGGTTAGGGTTAGGGTTAGTTGTGGAACAGGGCCTGAATTAGATTTCTTTTTTTTCTTAGAAATGTGGGAACATGGAACATTGGGAATATGCTGTGGGACCATTGGGCTGTGGGACCATTTGTCTGTGGGACCATTGGGCTGTGGGACCATTGGGCTGTGGGACCAATGGGCCGTGGGACTATTGGGCTGTGGGACCATTGGGCCGTGGGAACATAGGTACGCTCCCAATGTAAGGAATGGATAAATTATTGGAAAAATTGTCTCCACACTAGTAAATGTCCAAAATTCTGGAATGTCCCTTTAATATCGTCACAATGCAAATAAAAGTATGTAACTCCAGATCTTGACCCAGAATAATATAGTGTAGTAGTAGTATGTACCTGTAGGATTAGCCACATTTTTTGTTCTTTTTGATACAATTCGGTTATTTTAGGTGCTAATATGATTGGCTATTGTTTTTCATAAAATGGTAAATATATTCAGTTAGATTTTATTGTCATTTCAGTAATACTTCATTACTAGCATCCAGCATGATGTAAAAATATAGTTTTTCCTAACTACAGTTGGGTCTACACAGCACTGGTCCAACTACACCCATGTCCATGACTCAAAACATCCATATTATCTTTGACCTTTTACTGCCCTTTTATAATATTCTTGCTAACCGAAATGTTCACTCTTCACCCAGACATTTTCACAGCACTAGTTTCCTTACTTGACCAGACAGAACCACACGCTTTGAAAAAACTTTACAAAGATGAGTGGACCTGTCTCCCTGACTTCATCCTATATTATCATCAAAAACAAACAGTTTACATGTAAAAATGGGGAAACAGCATAAAAGGTAGAGAAACAGCACTGATTTTTACAGAATCAACAAAAGAAGCACCAAACTCTTATTTATCTCAGGTAAAAGAAGTTATATATTTGATTCTAAATGACATGTGGTCTGTGGTCTCAATTTAGGATGGAGGTTTTTCATGCTCTATGGTCCAGTTCTAGCTCCTTCTAGATTTGAACAGAATGTAAAAGGAACTAGCAGTCAGGCAACTAGTTTTCCAGTATTAAAGAGCCTGTATTATACCATTTTTTGATCTAAGTTATAATCGTCTTTCCTCATCAAAAACATACCTGGAGTTGTTTTGTTTCATTCAAAACCATGCAAATTTAGGCAGTTTTTATGTCAAACTGAAAACACACTGTTCTACCTTGTGGTGTCATGTGGTAATACAGGAAGTGCTCCATTGTGTTTTTAAACCAAGGACCTTCACTAGAACCATTTGGATGATTTCAGAAAAACTACCGCTTCATGACAGCACAAGGTGGAACCAAGCATTTTGAGCTTTGGAGATGCAGACAGCCTAATGATGTACGATTACTCAAATATGTGTGAATGACACAAAACACAACTCCAGGTATGTTTTTGAGGAGGTAACAACATTCTAACATGGCTTAAAGCTCACAAGAGCCCATCTATTTTCTTCCACTTATCCAGGGGCCGGGTCGTGGGGGCAACAATCTAAGCAGGGGCTCCCAGACTTCCTACACCCCAGACACTTCCTCCAGCTCCTTGAGGGGGACCCCAAGTCGTTCCCAGGCCCAGAGACATAGTCCCTCCTGTGTGTCCTGTCTTCCCCGGGGCCTCCTTCCAATAGGACATGCCCGGAACACCTCCTGATGGAGGCATCCAGGTGGCACTGGAACAGATGCCCGAGCCACCTCAGCTGGCTCCTCTCGATGTGGAGGAGCAGCAGCTCTACTCCAAGCTCCTCCGGTTTGAACGAGCTCCTCACTCTATCTCTATGGGAGTGCCCAGCTACTCTGTGGACGAAACTCATTTGGGCCGCTTCGTATCCGCGATCTTGTCCTTTTGGTCATTACCCAAAGTTCATGACCATAGGTGAGGGTAGGAACATAGATTGAGGTAAATCGAGAGCTTTGCTTTTCGGCTCAGGTCCCTCTTCACCACAACGGTCTGATACAGCGACCGCATCACTGCAGCTGCTGCACCGATCCACCTGTCGATCTCACACTCCATCCTCCCCTCACTCATGAACAAGACACCAAGATACTTGAACTCCTCCAGTTGAGGCAATAAAGGACCCTGTCCCACTTACCAGGATGCAGTGGAGGTTGTTTCCGGCGATGTCAGTGGTTGGAGCAGGCAGCAGAGCCCATGTTTGGCCCTTGTTGTAGGTTATAAAAGTCTTGACTTGATTATCCACAAGTTTGTTTGCCAGGTACATCCCGTTAATGCCCTCGACCTGAAAGAAAAGACACAAGAATCACACACGGTTAAGCTAATGAACCAATCACCATCTATAATAAGTCCAAACTCCTTGACATTTCTGACAAAACTTGAGACAAATTATTTCAAAGGGCAATCAATGTTTTATCTTTTTTTTCTTGGCTACAAAAAATCAAGGGTCTGTTTTTTTTTCTTCCCACACCCCCGCCGAGCTGCCATTACTCCCATTTCTCAGAGTGTCCTCATGGAATACTGGGACAATACTGCAGACAGATACAAGTAACAAGATCATTAGGAGCAAGAAAGAATCACGTGACTGTTTATACAGCTGTTCAGTTTTCCACTAGCTCCAAAACCAGTATTCAAGCAGTGGATGATCTCATACTGATAGCTGTATTATTAACCACAGCTCCCCAAGACGGTTCTGCCCACGTTCACCCAGTACATCAAATGCCACACAAGGGACAATAAAACTCTGGACCTGTTTTTTGCAAATGCCAAGGAGGCTTACTCTGCATCTGCACTGCCCCCTGGGAAGAGCGGACCACAACATTGTCCATCTGCGACCTGTGTACGTTCCTATTGTACACAGGCAGCCTGTTGTGCCACGTGTGGTGAAAAGGTGGACTCCTGAGAGCGAGGAGGCTCTGAGAGACTGCTTTGACACCACTGTGTGGGCAGAGCTCTGTGACCCGCATGGGGAGGACATTAATGCGATGACAGAGTGCATCACGGACTACATCAACTTCTGCTACGAGAACACTGTACCATCTCGCACGGTGCGGTGTTTTCCTAACAACAAGCCGTGGATTGATGACATAAAAGCCCTGCTAAAGGACAAGAAGAGTGGCTTTTAGGTCAGGGAACAAAGAGGAGCTGAGGTCTGCACAGAAGAGGCTGAGGAGGAAGATCAGTGAAAGCCAAGGCCCAGTATCGGAGGAAGATGGAGCTGCAACTCCAGAATCAGAACATCCAGGGGGTGTGGAGAAGCCTGAAAACCATCTCAGGCTTCAAAACGCCCCCTGTCCAGGCGGAGGGTGACCTGCAATGGGCTAATGATTTGAACCAACACTTTTTGAGGTTTGATCAAGCACCCACCCCGCCCCCCGCACAGTTGCACACCACCACCTCCATGAATGGACAGACAGCTGCTACTGTTCACACCTCTGCACCTCTTCACACCTCTGCTCCAGCTCTGAAACTCTCCACTACTGCAGAGGGAGGCACCCCTCCCCCCAGCACACCACCTTCCTGCCCAGCTCTGTCCTTCACTACAGCCCAGGTGAGGGGAGAGCTGAAGAAGATCAAGGCGAGGAAGGCAGCGGGACCAGACAACATTAGCTCCAGGCTCCTGAGATCCTGCGCAGATGAGCTGTGTGGAGTCATGGGGCACGTCTTCAACATGAGCCTAAGGCTGAGGACGGTACCACAGCTGTGGAAGACCTCCTGTGTGGTACCGGTGCCAAAGACACCGCACGCCAAGGACCTCAGCAGCTTCAGGCCGGTGGCTCTCACATCACATCTGATGAAGACACTGGAGAGACTGGTCCTGGGCCACCTCCGCCTCCACCGTGAGCTCAGCAATGGACCCGCTGCAGTTCGCATACCGGCCTGGCATCGGAGTGGGAGGACGCCGTCCATCTTCCCTGTTACACCGCTCCCTCTCTCACTCTGGGAGAAGCCCGGCAGCACTGTGAGGATTCTGTTCTTTGACTTCTCCAGTGCTTTCAACACCATTCAGCCGCTGCTTTCTGGGGGACAAGCTGGAGGCAGCCGGGGTGGACTGCGACCTGGCAGACTGGATCCTGGACTACTCTCACAAACCGGCCCCAGTTTGTGAGGACCCGGGACTGTGTGTCTGATGTTCTGACCTGCAGTGTAGGGGCGCCCAGGGCACTGTCCTGGCGCCCTTCCTGTTCACCCTCTACACTGCAGATTTCAGGCACAACACGGACCGCTGCGTCCTGCAGAAGTTCTCTGATGACTCTGCCATTATCGGACTCATCACGGACGACGATGACGCAGAGTACAGGGGACTAACGCAGGACTTTGTGGACTGGTGTCAGCGGAACCACCTTCTCATCAACGCCGGGAAGACCAAGGAGATGGTGGTGGACTTCCGCAGACGTCGCTCCACTGCCCCCACCAGTGAACATCCAGGGAAGGGACATTGAGAGAGTGGACTCATACAAGTACCTGGGTGTTCATCTGAACAACAAACTGGACTGGACTCACCACACAGATGCACTGTACAGGAAGGGCCAGAGCAGGCTCTACCTTCCTGAGGAGACTCAGGTCCTTTGGGAGGAAAGGGCCCCCTCCTGAGGACCTTCTACGACTCTGTGGTGGCATCAGCCATCCTGTACGGTGTGGTCTGCTGGAGCAGCAGCATCACAGAGAGGGACAAGAGGAGACTGGACAAAGTCATCAGGAAGTCCAGCTCTGTCCTGGGCTGTGCCTTGGATTCGGTGCAGGAGGTGGGGGACAGAAGGGTCCTGGCCAGATTCACTTCTATGCTGGACCTGGAGTCTCACCCTCTTCAGGGCGCCCTGTCTGCTCTGGAGAGCAGCTTCAGTGACAGACTGATCCACCCTCGCTGTGTGAAGGAGAGGTTCCGCAGGTCTTTCCTTCCTGCTGCTGTCAGACTTTACAATGAACACTGCTAACTCTGCTGCCTGTGCAATACTGGGACCCTGTGCAATAATGTAAGATAGTAATTTATTGTATATATAGCTTTTTTGATTGCAATTTATTGTATATTTTGTGTATATATTGTCTTTAGATCCCTATAGTGTTTGTCTATTTTTAACTTAACTGTACTCTATTGCTGCTACTGTTCTTGCTGTTCTCTTTACTGTGCGTTGCAACACTGAAATTTCCCATTGTGGGACAAATAAAGGATATCTTATCTTATCTTATCTTATGTCTCCTAATTATTTAATGTAGGCCGACGAGATGTAACAGGCAACCATAATATGCAATGATTAAAAAAAAAAAATCATAATTAGCCATATCTAATTCCTGATTATCTGACAAGGTTGATGAAACAGTCACCCCAATAAGGTAGTTTGCTACTTTGCACCAATTCGCAAATTGAATTTATTAGATTAATTGAACCAGCAAAAATGACCCATTGTAACTTTTCTGATATGGGTTACACCACTGATGTTTGAAGATGTTATTGCTTTGCCTGGAATGTTCCACAATATGGCATTAAAGCTAACTAGCTTGTATTTGTTGTTTCCTCATCAAAACATACCTCGGGTTGTGATTTGTTTCATCCAAACACAAAACTCTTTTCCACCTTGTGATGTCATGAGGTAATTAAGGAAGTGCTCCGCTGTTTATTAAACTTTCTCGAGAATCATTCGGAAAATTTCAGCCCAGGAATTTCTAATCTCTACTCAACAAAAGGTATAAGTTATTTGTTAACTTAACAACTACTGCTTTGTGACATCACAAGGTGGAACAGAGCATCTTGAGCTTTGGGGCTGCAGACAGCCCAATTATGTAGGATTACTCCTACTTAATTAATGTGCATGTAACAGCATTCTAACATGGCTGAAAGCTCACAAGAGTCAATTTGGATAATACAGAACCTTTAAAAAAATGCATTCACAATAAAGGTCAGGTTAATGCCATACTGTGGAATATTCCAGGCAAAACAATAGCATCAAAGAGATTCATATACACAGATCAATATGGACGTTTATTGTTAGTAGGCATCACAGTAAAATATAAAATAGAAATTGATGTTATGCTAAGTTATTTCCTACATTTACATATAGTACCGCGTGCTTCCTGCTTACATGCACCTCCTTCATTTATGTGTGAATTCTCCTGTCACAGCATACTGTCTGTATAAACCAATTTGTTTACAGTCTGTACATGTGATTAGAGCAGTAACCACTTACTTTACACTACTTGACTTAATTGGTGTAGTCGTATGTAATCATGCACGGAGCTTTGTTGTATGCTCCATTTGAACTCGGACGCCACAATAATAATTTGTGACTAATTTGTTCATAATTACAGATAAATGGAAGAGTGTTCTGTGGCTGGGGGCGCTGGCGGAGAGCTAATCGGAAGTGGCTGTTTCATCAGGAGTTCAGTACAGAGCGCACACACAGGTTTAATTCATATTGTGTTTGTATGGAGAGGTGTCAATGCATTTGTACAGTCATAATGAAGACTTTAATGAATCAGGAATTAATGATTAGTCTGTGTGTTTACTCCAGAGATGGTGTAAGTTAACTGCACATTTAATATTTGATTACTCTTAAGGACATGGCATGCTACTATAACTGAAGATTTGCCATATTCTATTGCCAATATGGCCAAACATATTTTTTACATATATGTTAATGTTTTGTTTTATTTTATTTATTTATTCTCATGCACCTTCATTTTTTTCTTTTTTTTTTCTCCCAAGATTTCAGATGAACTCAATTAACGGTATAATGTGAGATCAATGAAACTAATCATGGTATTAAAGGAGCACTATGTACATTTTCTCGGGACATTAATCTTGTGTATCTCCATAGACACAAGCAGGTGACACCACCAGGTCATGATGCAGGTCACATCTGCGGAGTGGAGACACCGCTGGCAGAAAGAGTGCATGTTTTTCAATATACTTTTGACCAATAAAAAACCCTGGAATCAAATAAATGCAAGAGAGAGGTTTAAAGCCACACTGTGGAACATTTCAGGCAAATCAATAAATTCTTTGTACAGTTTGTGAATAACCATTGGGTTTTTTAGGTAATAAATTATGATTTTTTTCCCCACCGTGTTATTTAGGAATGTACAGATCTGATACTAGTATTGGATAAAAAATTGCTGGATCAGATACTGGTTCCCAAATATCGATTCAGCCAACATCATATTTGGAAATATAAAGGAATGTAATAAGAGTATTCACTGGTCATAGTTGGCTCAGAAAGTCTTGTGATGTTTTGTATATGAATTTGTATATATACAAAGCGGTTTTGCAATTACTTATAAACTAACAGCTACAGAACACATTTGGATCAGTTTGATTCAAATATATTTTTGCCTTAAGGAGATAAATGATGTTTTCAGTCTCTGGTCTATCGGGTGAAATGGGGTAGGGCTGGGCGATAAGGGAAGAAAAAAAATCTGATCAGAATTTTCAATTTGATCTTCTTACATCTTATTAAAAACATACACAGGTGGGGTGGACTTCAGGCATAAAGAGAAGGGTGTCAGGGTCACCATAGTTTTTTTTTATTTCATGGTGATTCACCCAGTATTTCAGAAATTCACTTTTCAAGTTTGGAATGTGTTTGTTCAATATATTAAACCTAATGCATATGCGCATTATCCTTAGCGGCACACGTGACACACGTGCACGCGTGCTACTGCTATCAACAGAAACACACGTTATCCATGTGTTACATGAGGTCTTACGTTTCACTTGGTGAGAACATAGTCAAAAGGTGAGGAGCTGTGGCTGTGAACTTGTGAACACGTGAGGAGACATAAAGGGACGTGCTGTGGCTCAGGCTTGTCAGCAGTCAGCGCTCTTATTGCCACACGAATTGGCTGCAGACCTTTTAATTAAAATGTGCATGCCATATAATCAAGATCGAATAAAGTAGAGATCACGATCTATTGATCTTTCGAATTTTGGCATAGCCCTAATATTGGGTATCATCAGATCCTTTAAGCTATAGTATCGGAATCAATATTGGAACTGAAAAAGCTGGACTGGTGCATCCCTAGTTTTATTAACTTGTTTTTGCATATTAGTTCGTGTCACTCAGCATTCTATAACGTCATCACTTTTCATGGATTACTCTTCATTAATTACTCCTCTTTAAATCTTAATTCTGTACCAATGTTTACTAAAAGTATCGATCACTAGCCTATATATGCAAATACATCCCCAGAGCCATACAAACCCTATAACACTCACCTTATAAAAGTCCACGAGCAGGTTCCCGGCCAGTCCTCTGCTGGTCCTCAGGTTTTCTAATGACAGGGTGAAATAGACCCCCGGGGAGTCTGATATGTACAGGCTGTAAGTGTTGTTTTGGTTCCACTCTTGCACCGCTGCGAAGACCTGCTTTTCATCCGTGCTGATAATATGCATGTCCTATGGAGGAGAGGGACATGAGAGACACGAGTGCACAAGTGGCTCCGAGCAGATAGACAGACTAAAATAGTGGTCATTTATTACAGAAAGCCTATACAATATCCACATGATGACATTTCAAAACATAGGGATATTGTTGGAGAGACGCACTTATGTTGAAATGGTGGGATATACAGCTTTATGCATGGGCTATTGTAGCGTGGTTATTTATTCGTCTTTAATGCATACCTTCGGAAGGCAGTATTTGGGTAATTTCATTTGCTTGAAGGACTCTCTCATGTAGGACACAAAGTAGCTCGTACGGCCAGACTTGGTTACCTTGTGGTGCAAACATAAAAACACCGTCAATCATACTTGAATGGGGGAAATGTAAGAAAAAGAACATGAAATGCACTTTGTTTAGAGTAATGAAAGATGTTTCCCGTCAACAAATACTTGGCATAAAAATACAGCCTGCCATCAAAATAGGCTTCTGTTTTGGAAAAATAGAATTGCATAGTACAGACTCCAGCCAAGGTATTAGAAGCTTCATTCAAAGTGCCCAGACCTGAACTCAAACTAGTGTCAACTAAAATAGTTCAGCCCCTTTGTGACTGGTGGTAGTATTAGTATTATACATTTTACTTAGGGTGACCAGATTTTCTATATTCTAAACTGGGATACACCCGGGTTGGGATGGTTGGTATAAATAAAATCGTGAAAAGAACGTGTAACATTGTGCATTCACGTGTCAGTCTTAATCTGAGTGACATTTTTTTTGCTTTAGGGTCATTTGCAAACACAGATTTTGGTATTTTGGCCAAACAAATGACAACTATGCTCCTCTTTACTGTTGGTGGGGAGATTAGTTAAAAATTGTGGTAGTTTTGACTTAGTCCTGGTTTAGATCTGATGTAGTCCTGGTTTAGTCATCGTTTGGTCCTTGTTTAGATCAAATTGGTCAAAAATATGGACATCTGGGACATTTCATGTATAAAATGCAACCAAGATATACCAGGACTACACCAGGACTATACCAGGACCTGATGTAGTCCTGGTGTAAACTTAGACTAAACCAGGACTAAAACAGGGCCAGTCCTGGTTTAGTTTTCATTTAGATCAAATTGGTAAAAAAAAAAAAAAAAGGGACATCTGGGACATTTCTTGCACAAAACTGGGACAAATCACTGGTTTTGGATATATTTGTTGGGACAGGGGACACAGGGCTCAAACTGTCCCGGGTAAATAGGGACATCTGGTCACCCTAATTATACAGTTTCCTTTAATGCTGAAAGTATATTCTGACCTCATATTAGTATTATATTGTGTTTTTTCTCATAATTGTAGTAAAGTATGTTTTTGTTCTTGAAACACAATAGATTTTTCAGCTTCATCTTGATTCTTCTCTTATTGACTGAGAATACTATGTCAAATTGACTGTTGTGAGTTTTTAGCCCTGTTAGCATGTTGTTACCTCATCAAAAACATACTGGGAGTTGTGTTTTATTTCATTCATGCATGTTTGAGTAAGACTTTATTATTACTCTGTCTACATCTCCAAAGCTCATAATGTTCTGTTCCACCTTATGATGTCATGAGGTGGTAATTTTCATGTTAACAGCTACCTTTTACCATTTACTCTGTAGAGTTTGGCAATTCCGGGGCTGAAATTATCATAGGGAAGGTGTATGGGGTTTTAAAACACAGTAGACCACTTTTTGTATTACCACATGACATCACAAGGTGGAACTCAGCCTAAATATGCAGGTTTGTGTGTATGTAAGTATGTATGGATGAAGCAAAACACAACTCCAGGCATGTTTTTTGATGAGGAAACATTATAACATAGATCAGAAAATAGTGTAATATTTGCCCTTTAAACTATAAATCAGTTTATTTAAATAGATATAATAGATATATTAGATATAATGGTTACACACTACACTAGAATAACTGCTACCTTAATGATGCTAAGAATGAAGAAAGACTTCATTTATAATAAACAAATATAAAGGCTGATTCAGATCTCCCTTCATGCTCTATACAAAAGCATGAAGATTAGCCCCCAACACAACAGAACACAGCACAGCCACACATTCTTTTTCTTTTGACTTTGACATTAGCTGAGGTTTTCTCTCGCACTTTCCCTAACATAAATCATACACTTCTATCGATCTAAGCACAAAACCTCACCAGCGCCATTATTTTAATTAGCTGCTCTCTTAGAATCAGTCAAAACCTCACTGTAGCACACATCTAAAGGATCTTAATGTGGTAAAACAACCCCGCGCTACTTGATTGCATATTTTCTAATCAGCTAGAAGGACTGTGTTTGATTGCAGTGAAAGTGTGTGGAGTTTAAGAACACAATGGAGCAGTTCCTTTATTACCGCATGACATCACAAGGTGGAACAGAGTGTTTTCTGTTGGAGAGGAAGAACTAAACCTAATCTAACCTAAATATCCAGGGTTTGTGTGTTAAACAAATGACAATGAAACAGTAATATTGGCTCTTTAAAGTTGCAGGTTACAAGTTACAGGTCAGATCTGTGGAGAGGCAACCCTGCTCACAGTCAGAAGGCCTGTTTTTTGTGGTATTTCTGAGCAAATCATAACATATATCATACATTTTTATCGATTTAGGCCTGAAACGTCACCAGCGCCATTATTTTAATTAACCGCTCTCTTAGAATCGGTCAAAACCTCACAGCGTTTATCTTTATCTATACCACACATCTCTGGGGTCTTAATTCGGTAACACTTTCACTATCCACTCACAGCCGAACCCCACGCTACTTGATTGCTTATTTTCTAATCAACTAGAAGGATTGTGTTTGTCCCCCAACACACTACATTAGAGCGGTAATGGAATAATCTATCGAGAATCAATAGGGTGCATTTTCCAGGCAGCATTTTTGAGGATGTTGCACTTGGCTGTACTCGGGGTCTCTGGAGACTTTGGGGAGGTGTTGAAGACTGCTTATTTCGTTGTCCCCCGATCGATAACCTCATTACTCTTTGTCAAGTTAAATCCAACTGCCCCGAGCAATGAAAGTCACAAGAAAGTCATCTGAGCCACTAGACAACCAGTGTCCAGTTATTTTCAGCCACTGTTTCTGCTCCTATCTGGTCAATAACTTCACAGACTGGAGTATTTTTCCATTTTTAAATGTATTTTTATTTTGTTCAATCGCTATTTTCGACAAATGCTGCGATGTGATTTTTCATACTTTAGTTTCAATCAAGTGGTGGATGAGACAGAGAAGTGGGTCAGGGCTGAGCTTTCGTCATAATAACAAAACAGATAAATATTTTGAAGGCAATTTCCAAACTAAAGGGACTTCAGAATGCGCAGATCATCGCCAAAGCATTGCAAATAGATAATATATTTTGTAGAATACATGATTAGAGGGAAAATGTGAAATACTTTTTGTTAAAGGTTCTACATTACGCAAAATTGACTCTTGTGAGCTTAAGACATGTTGTATAATGTTGTTACCTCAGCAAAATCATACCTAGAGTTGTGCTTTGTTTCATTCACACGTCTGCGTAACACTTTATTATTAGTCTGTCTACATTTACAAAGCTTAAAATGCTCTGTTCCACCTTATGATGTCATAAAGTGATAGTGTTCAAGTTAGCAGCTCCTTGTACCTTTTGTTCAGTAGAAACAGTAGCGATACATAGGTAAATTGGACAGCAAAAAATAATATTCTGTCTCTTCAATCTATGTAAGTTTGTAATTATCCCTACAACTGGTAGCTGGTGGTTACATCCTTGAATGAATCTTTTAATTACTTTAAAGAACTTTTTAAAAAGGCTTCACCAAGCTGTGAAAGAACCAAATTATCCTTCACCCTGACCTCCTCGATGATCACCATCTTTTTGTATTGCTAACTAGCTCATCAAAACAATCAAACCAACACTGACACTAACCCTCCTCCACGAAGACATTCAAAGTTCACAATCTTATTTACCAAAAGTGCTATTATTGCATTAAAAGACCGGCTTGAAAACGCACCAAGGTTGACCAGGAATGAGAAAATGACTGAACCGTGGGATGAGAATCAATGACATGGGAGGGCGTCGTAAAATTAAATTTCTAATAATGACCCGGTCTAATGGGAGTCAAAGTCAGAGCGCCAAGAATAAGGACGCCAAGCCGAGTCTGTTCGCACATTTCTTTCTCTCTCCTTTTGTGCGCGCCAACCATATCTGTCTACCACATAATCAAAAAGCACATTAGACCCGTGGGGAACAGGTGGGTTGGCCAAAATCATTACATGGCTTTTGATGGGATTGGATGGAAGGAAAAAAGGCAAAACAAAAGTTCACTGAGATGCCAGAGATAGGTTATATGCGTGTGTGTGTGTACATGGCAACCGCAATAATGAAAAGGAGTGTTATGGATCGCTATGCAAACCTGGGTGAAGACATATTCATCCTGCACCACCATGGAGTTGGTATCGACGTGTCCGGGAAACAGGTACTGACGGTGGGCTTCGCTACACCGCTGGGCCCTGCATTTGACATACTGGGCACCTGCGCAGAAAATCACAATAGTTATGGTAGAAAATGAGCAATATGTTTGTTCGAGCTGTTTTGTTTTTTGAGTAAATTTAGGATGGATCCAGATCAAGTCAAAATTGCCACAAAACAAGTGCGATGTTTTTAGATTTGGATTGGACAAAAACGGTTAAACGCTGGTGATTTACATTTCTTATAGCTCCTAAAAGCATTGCTAGAATGATAACAAAAATGTTCAGTACACTCAATTTAAATGTTGAAAAATTGAGAACAGGATTGCACAATTTATCTATTTGAAATTAAGCCAAAATCTGGTCTCGTCTCATTCTCCTGGACCCAATCACGTGTCTCATCTTTTCTTGTGGATATTGGGTTTTTCTGTCTTGGAAAACAATTAATGTCTGTGCTTAATTTTTTGCACAACTTATATTTAGTCAAAAATGCAACAATAACATACAAACATGGTCAATCTAGAGACACAAAACATTGCATTAGCTCCCAACACAACAGGATACAGCCAGTCATTCACTGATTTGAACTTTAGCTGAGGTTTTCTACTGCACGCGCCCACAAAATCAAAACATAAATCGTACACACATAATGACCTCTAGCATTTCAATTGAACTCTTGTTGCTCCAGATGAAATTGGTCTATTTTCTGTAGATTAATTTAAGTTCTTGAGAATATCTGACTTTGAATTAAGCAAATATTCACATGCAAGCAATAATACATATCTCAAAAATACTGTGGTCCTCGTCCAGTTTGAAAAAAAAAAGAGAAATATTTTCCCTATAGAAAAAAAATTAAACATTTGAAATAAAATGATATAATGATATCAGTGATCACATTTTGTAACAGGATCAGTATAGTAAAAATTATACAACCCGATATATCAATTATAAGTTAGCTGCGCCTTTTCAAATCCTGATCAGGTTTTGGCTGAATTGACAAACTATAAGACCCCTACTGTTTTCTGACCTTCTATAAATGACGTTTTGCCCTTCTATTCCTAAATAGTTCTGAAAATGTCACATAACAGGAAGCTGAAACCTATTTTTACATGTTTGCATATTGTGTAAATGTTTTCTGTCTGTACCCATTAATTTCAAATTTCCTTCATGTAATTCCTACATTTCCTACTCAAATGAAATAAAAATGCCATATCCTCTGAAGAAAAAAAAGTATATTGTAATAAATAGTTTTTGTGATTTTCTATCTATTTCGAGGTAAATGAACACCTTAGCATTTAGATTTTGATCATTTTATTTTTATTTATAATTTGTAACATGTCCCCGTCATGGATGCAGGGGACATTTTGGTGTTAAATCCATGTGAAGTTAACCTAAAAAAACAACTTTCTGATGACCAACATCTCTGACAAGCTTCTACAGGCCCCTCAAAAAGTTTTAGATTCCTTTTTAATTTCTTTTTTTTTTTATTATCATAGTGCAGCCACAAGCTAATTCAATTGAGTTCACTTTTATCCTGGACATGATAGTGCCCTATAATCCCCCAGCCCAATTTAGGCAGAGGATCCTAGTCCCCCCATTAAGAGTCTATCTCAAAACACTTAAAAGATCAACTGGTTAACTCAACGTTCACTATAACGGACACAAATGAATGGGCTGGGCCTCAGGAGGATATTTTCACTTTGACTCATGAATCCTCACTCTCTATTTTGCAAGAGCTAATACATTTGGTCTATGATCTTCCCAGCCCTATTTTTCAGCATGAAACAGCATAGACATGAGTATACTTAAAAATGGACTCCTAAAACTAGCTAGAGCATGTACGGCAACAGCGTAAAAGTTCAGTTTCAGAATCAAAATGAAGGGTTGGCTGGGGTAGATTAATAATAAGAGGAGATTTAACCCGGTAATACAAGCTTTTGAAGTGGAACTTTTCAATTGAGACCTAGCTCAGATTCGTGAGACAAAACTAAAATTGTATGCTAATTCCGGCTCCGCTACTCTTGCCGCACGAACAAAATGAGTTATTTTTTCCAGTGTCGTAGAAAAGGCCGGTAATTGCTTTGACGGAATATGTGCACTGTTTAGAAGTAGAGTCGCGCGGTTGGGTCTACGGGACACTGGGGATAGATTAGCGAACAGGCTACATCCATCACACCTCTAAAACTCGCCGCTTTTGTTGGAGAGGTGCCTTTTGTGCTTTACAAGACTTGGGGGAACAATCAGAGCAGCCGGAGCAGGTCTCATCTTGCCTGTGACCTCGCTGTAAATGAGAGGCCGGAGGGGTCCTTGAGGGTCCCTGGTGATAGGAGAGAAGAAGAGGAGGAGGACGAAGAGGAGGGAGAAGGGGAAGAGGGGGACGGAAAGGGAGGAAGTGGTAGGAAGAAGTGGAAGAGAAGGAGAGGAGGGAAGAGGGAGAAGGAGGAAGGGGGGTGGAATAGGAGGAAAAGGAGAAGGGAGAGGAGGGAGGAGAAGGACAAAGAAGAGGAAGGAGGTGGAGGAAGAAGAGGGAGAGGAGGAGGAAAAAGATTGATGAGGATGAGGGAGAAAGAGGAGGAGGAAAAAGACTGAGGAAGAGGGAGAAAGAGGAGGAAGAGGTAGGAGGAGCAGGAGGAGGAAGGGGGGTTTGGACTCACGGTTCTTGGAGATGCGTGTTTCAAGGTGGACCACGTCGAGTTCTTTGTCCAGACCCATCACAGCCCTGTAAACAAAGGAGATGAGAAAAAGGTTGTGTTCAGGGGCAATAGGAGGACAAGTCTATTTTAGCTGAAGCACAACTGTTTTGATTGAAGCAAAGGCAATTTGTCTAATCCTTTCCCTTCCTAATCATTTGTGCTCATTGCAGCAAAGCACAAAAACAGGAATGTTTTCATCACGTCACAATTATTATTATTATATTGAAATCTTTTAAGGTTCTACCTACATGGTCAACACATTTTACCCTCCAAACTGTGACAGACATACTGTAGCTGCTAGCGGTAGCCAAAACTTAGAGGAGTATATTAGCATGTTTTAAAACTGTTAAAGGGCCAAGCTAAGCGGACTATTATAGGCTATTATCACAACGGCAGGAAGTGCCGCGATGTCGCGCAACTTCCGGTCAGCGCTTTTCTATGGAAAAATTCCTGTGGAACAGCGTCGCATGTTTTTGACCAGCTTCATAAATCTGCCTACACCAACACCAAATCTTCATCCAACAACGTCGACAAAGAACATATTATGTCCATGAAGACTTTATCCACAACTATCAAGGTAAGAAAGACGAAAACTTAAGGCTAATAATGACTAGCATTAGTGAACTACTCGTGAGCAAAACTAATGTTATGGTCATGAATAAAACTTATTCACTCTTTATCTAGAATTAAAATTAAATATAAATTTTGTGATGTAGATATATTAGCATAGACAGATTTGTGCAGTTTAAATGCTATAGATGTTCACAGATTAAATGTCTGCCATTTAAACTGCACAAATCTATCTGTCACAGCTATTTTGCCATAGAAAAGCACTGACCAGAAATTGCGCAACTCAACATCGCAGCACTTCCTGCCGTTGTGATAATAGTCTATTGGAGAGTCAGTGTCAAGTTTTATCTTTCATGCTCATTTAAGCAAAGCAAAAAAGCTGAAATAATGTTTTTGTCAAGTTACAATTGCACAAAATCTTAAAAAAGACCCTTCAAACTGTGAAAGAAAGCAAGTTAATAGTCAGGAGCCAAAACAATAGTCAGTAGCCAAAACAGTAATAACAACCAGCCTGCTAACTGTATCAGGTCCTTCTTCTGGGTTTGTGATTGATTATTAAAAAAGTGTATATAGCCTAATATACAGTAGGGCTAAAATGTTATTCTACAATATGAAGATAATTAGACTGGCTGTAATTACATCATGATGGGAATTTTCGTGTACTTTGGTTCATTCACATATTGAGCAGCCTAGGTCTGTATGAAAGACTTTATTCTGGTGCTTAAAATGCTGTTATTACTGTAGCTGTCAGCTTCATGTTGCTAATAGCCTTTCTAGTTACAAGGTAAATGCTCAAAATTGAAGATTGATTACTGACCCCTTGTGGCAAGATTTCTATTGCCATAACTGACCGCTATTTTCTTTTTCTCCCTGGATGTTCCATAGGTTACGGGTAAACACTATATATCCTGAGAGAGAGAGATGGAGGGACAGAGCAAGTGAAAGAGAGAGAGATAGAATGAGACTGGATGAAAAAACACTAGAAGAGTGAGAGGAGTGGATGGACAGCTCTATCCAGTTGAAGCCCTAACAATGTGAAAGCACAACTCCACCTGCGGCAATTAGTCTCAATCCAGAGGGAAGAAAAGAGGCAGGACTCCGAACACATCAGAGAGTCCATAAACATCACACATGTGGCTGTGATGCTCCATGGCAGATATATATATATATATATATATATATATATATATATATATATATATATATATATATATATATATATATATATATAGGTACAGCTGTGGAAATATTGCCATAAAGGTATTACAATATGAGCTGCTGAGACTGTGTTGTCGAGAATATTTTTATAATTTCCAAATAAAACTATAAGAATACAGTGAAATGAAATTTGAAAAACTTGAATGCATTCTTTCCAAAAACTTGAATGCAATTTCTTTTCAAACAAAAATGTAATATTTTTCTTTGTTTCTAAACAGTAATATTTCTTTTATTATGACTGAATGCTTTATTTAATAATACTATTATTGACTTACACTGTGTTTTAAAAGGTCGACAAAGCCTCACAATGTGCTACACTTCAACCATTATTCATTTATTCCAGGGGTTTTCAACTTGGGTGAAAGTGAGCCTCCCCTTAGAGTAGGTAAAGACAGCCGAGCCTCCCCCCTTCCCCAAAATCCCATCCTGCCCTACACCACACAGGCCTTTCAAGTAAATGCATCTTTTGTGTTCCTGCAATGATGAGTTTGCAGGAACAAGACCAGTGTGCCACGGACTGGGTCTGAGTGGGTCTGTGCTGTCCCCTGTGTGCTGGTTCCATGTGGGGAAAGCAAGAATACACAGTGGAATATAGATCCGAGGGGCTTGCTCCGGTCCTCCGTGCTCGAGGACTGCGGCTGGTTCCGAGGTGGTGCAAAGCATCTGGACAGAAGCGCGAATCCGGTCTGGTTCGTTATATATTGCTCAGTCCATCAGCAGAGGGCTTTCCCAGTGAAAGTGCTTCTCAGGCCGAGGCGCCGAACCACTCCCCACTGCAGCTCGTCTGAGCCGGACCTGAACCAGAACTGCTCCCCGCTGGTTACAGGATGTTGTGGCAGAGGTGCAGTCTTGGAACATAACCAGGTGAAACCAAACTTTAAATAATCAGGATCATATTTCTTACGTCTCCTCCTCCTCCTTCTGTTGGAATCAGAAAAGGACGCATTATACGGCGTGCACAATTACCGATATCAATAATTCTGCAGATATGTACAGATGTGGACCGTTATGTTGTTTTGTGTGTGTATCGTGCATCCCCAGTGGCTTTTTGGTGCCCCCCAGGGGCAAAAACCAGTTGAAAACCTTTGATTTATTCAGTATGCTGGTTGTAAGCTACTTCTTGCTTCTCTCTTGCTTGTAAGTCTGATGTCACACACGACTTCCGGGTCCAACGAAACATTTGCTCAAAATGACAGAACCAGTGAACATTTTCACACCTCCATTTTTAGGGAGGTTCCAACTAGAGCATCCTGCTGTGTGGACGTAAACAGACACGTGGGGGATTACTTTTGGCTTTTTCCTTTTAAAGAACGGTCTCTGTGTCCATTAGAGGCCACACAAACAATATCCTACGTGTGTCATTAGTAGGCCTATGAAAATAGTGTAATTTTAATTGTGTCGGGTTTGGTCGGGTTTGGACACAGATATCTTAATGCCTATTGGGCTCAGTTCGGATTTGATCACTGCTCTTTCGGACACAAATCGGCCGGATCCACACTCTAGTTCCACCAGTTGTAGGAAAAGGTCTGAACTCATTTAATTCAAAGCGAGTTGTCAGTGTGGGTGTGCTTCAGGGTGGCATTATAAAGGGTAAGGTCAAGGTATCCTGGGCAAAGATGAAAGTTTATGAAGTCAAGGTGAGTTAGTGTTAGCAGCCTAGGTAGCCTAGCCAGAAATGATAAATTAGCTAGTAATTTCTAAGTTAATACAGTGTTAGGGTTACGGTTTAGACATTTCTCTCTGTTGTGGACATAATCAGCGATGGGAGAAGATGTAATGTGGCGATTTGGAAGAACAACTACAGCAGATATCTATCAACTGGAAAACGAAAGAATGACAGTTTCTCCTTGCCATTTGTATTGGGTTCTGATCTGTTCAAACAGTGGGGTACACAACACTGCAGCATTTTTACATCTACACCAGTCGGGCCAAATTCAGCAAGGCTATGGCTTGGACGGAAATAGAATTATGATGTAGCGACTTACAAGCCGTATAGCCACAGCTGCCCTGGGGTAGGAAGGCTCCTCCAACCACCACCAATCACTTACACACCTCACTTTCACTCTAGGCAAGGTGGATGGAGTGTTTTGCTTAAAAAAACAATGGCAATTGGTTAAAGTAGGAATCATTTTTTCAACCTTTGGGTAGGTGGACAAGTGCTCTAATCACTGAGCCCACTGCATGATGTCATCAAGTCTCTGTGTTTTCACTAACTCTAATCCTTCCTGTTATCAAATGACCTTCAAAACCAACTTTGTGTTAACTGTCTCTCCATTTAAATAATTAATAATATGGCCTCATATACATGACACTTTTCTTGACACTTGACATTTATAACCACAATCTCTTAAGCAACACATTCATTTAAGCTAGGTGGGTGCTGTGCCCACGACATTGTATGTATTGCTAGTTAGGATTTGGTTTAGTGAACAAACATCTCCTGAGCCTTTGCGTCCTCATGTCACAAGTAAGAGAAAGTATCAACATTTAGTAGAAAAATTGGAACCAAAGTCCACGTAACCATTTCAACAGCCTTAAACTTAAATGTTCAGACTATTGTCATCCCTTATTTCTATGTATACATGTGTAGCATTATTACAGCTGTAATGCTATTGTTATTTACCTAGCTGTTTCATGCATAGCACTTACTGTATCCAGCCTGCCTGCATTGTCCTTTCCTTATGGCATTTGCGATTTCACTGGCTTTGACACGCGCTACAAAGAACGTGGTAAGTGTCTTCCATCATACTGGGTGAGCAGTTGAGAAGGCTAAATGACAGTGAACACAAAACAGCATGTTGTGTTGTGCGTTGGTACACAGGGACAGTATTCACGCTGCCATGCTTACGTGACATGGCTGTAATAAGCTTCGCGTTGCTTTACGGTTCACGGCGGAGAAGCCATTTTGTTTTTGACAGAAAGGTCATGGGATACATTTGACCGCACAGGGTCAAGAGGGCTGTGATTATGCAAATAGCATCAATCACTGTTCAGAGCTGGCCTGCCCCGTCACCACGGCAGTGTTCAGTCAATGGGCCATCTCACATTCAGAGATAGTACATGTTTATGATACAGGAGCTTGAATGCCATAAGGTAGCAGTTATGGGAATGTCATTGCTCAGCATTTATTAGGAAACAGTGAGCTGAAAGAAAAATTGTGATCATGATTTATAAATTTCAATTTCAGACAGTTTAGTGCCTGGAGTTTGCATAATCTCCCATAGTGCTGCTCGATATGGTAAACATGATCATCATGATTATTTGGCTCATAATAGCCTTAGTATATATTTTTAGCAATGTTTTGTTTGCATATTTGATATGTGGCGTTGCAAGCTTGCAACATTCTTAACAGATGGTAGTTGTTTTTACGAAGAAGCATTTTTCTAACTGAATAGTGTAATAATTGATGTTACTATTATAAATCTGATTAACCACACACCTCTATTCCTTCATATCAACCTCTTTCATGCAGAATATCTAATCCTACAAGAGATCAGGAGATGGTTACTGGATATGGGTGTAGCACAAAAAGCAAGCAAACATCAATGGGAGAAAAGACAACAATGTTGCTGGATTAGGGAGACAATCAAAGTACAGAGATATGTCCACAGAACTATAAACCGGGAGAAGGGGGCCTTTTTACTCTCACACACCCAGCATACTGTCCTGAACAAGTCAGACTGCAGATGGCGCTGTTTCCCTACTAGTGGGAATACAGAATCAGAACCTGTTTAAATCAGCTGACCAGACAGGTCACAGCAGGTGGCCACTTGTGGCCACTTGCCCACTGTGAGTGAGCAATCAAAACTGTCAGGTATGAACAACAAACAAAATTTTAATTACAACAATGAATGAGGAGACAAAGCGATTTCAGTCGGGTCAAGTGTACCATACACATCTTGTCAATATCAGTCGTGCTTTATTAGATACATCGTGTCATGACAAAACTATCCAGATTCTTGGATATTCTGTAAGATGAATGTACTGGTCTCTGACCGTACCTTTGCCTTTGTAAAACTGACTACATGTATTTAGTTTGACTGTGACCTGCCCCGCGGCGAGAGACACACTTCCAAAGGTTTTATGGGTGTCAGAAATGAAAGGTGTAAAGTTCTATTTTAAAACATCACTACTAAAGACTTCACTCAGAGGCTGTTCAAGGACTCACGTGGAAAGCACTTTTTCTGTCATATATCTTTCTCTGTTAAAAGTGCAAGCTCAGCGAAGGATGGGCTGCCCATTCATAGTCTGAGAGCTGCAAGCTAATGGAAATAAGCAAAATATAGGTCGACAAAGATATAGGATTGAGTAGGTTAGGGTTGAAAATGCATAGGGGTATACAAATGTAATGCAAAAAAAAAAATAAAATCACTACAAACATAAGCATTTACCCCTGTATTTGATCGTTTCTGATCATTTTCAAATGGTTTAATATTAGTTTTTAAAGAACAAATATTATGCCAAATATACTTTTATAACCATGTTATGATGTCCCCTCACTTAAAATATGCCTGGAGTTGTATGTTGTTTCATTCACATTTGGTTCACTAAAGAAGACATATGGTGCTTGAGCCTGCTCTATAGTAATAATCTGTGACAACTGTGGATCATTATGTTTGCACATTTTAAATTGTAATATTCATCTAAAACAACTTACTAAAAGAAACAAGTCTGCAGACTTCCACGTTAGAAAATTGTGGTGGCCAATGACAGAAGACTCCACAGTAAACTTCATCACAACAAAGTGACGTGAAGTTATCTGCCTTCAGATGCACATCACACTAGAGAGTAGCAGATTTTTCTACCAAAATGACAATGTGCTGCTTCCGAATCCTACACATATCACTGATTAAGGAAATAAAATTGGAGAGCAATGTTAGTACAGAACTATGGGCATATGAATAGATAAGAAGGGAAAGTGACTACAGTATAACATGGTTAAAAGAGCTGAAAAGTCAGTTTTGCATAGTAGCTCTGCTTTAATCTATGCATCCAAAATTGCCTTTTCTTATTTAGTTGCACATAGATAAAACTCTGCTCTGCTCTCAAATAATCAATGCATGGTTCTGTTAGCATAACATTCATGGAGGAAAAGCACTTTGACTGTTTACTTTTAAATGTCAAATACAAGATAAAAACTAAAAGCTTTCCAGATTGAAAATTTGGAGTTGGTAACTATTCCAGATAACAAATTTCAATACAGGGTCAGCAAATGAAAAATCTAAGTTGTGCTTCGAAAATTGCCTGGTTGAGGTGTTTTTTGTCAGAATTTCTCAAAAAATGTAAGCTTGTGATGAAATTCAATCATTCTCAAAATAAACATCAGCGTTATCCGAAAAATCATACCAGTAGAATCTTCCCGGCATGACATTTTCATGAACAAACTGCCACTTCTTCCCAAAATCCATTGAACTGTAGAGCTGTGAGGAGAGACAAAATCACAGTTATTAGACATTGCCATCACTTTGTCTGCACACAGCACCACCTCAACATGATGGGTTCCTTTTGCTTTTACCTTACTGTCATGACTGTATGCCAGGATCCAGTTCTCCTGCGCCGGGTGGAAGAGCAGGCTGACGATGTTGAAGTTAATGGGATATTTCTCGAAACTGGCCCCTTCATCAGAGCTGATGAGAACAGCGCTCTCCACCTCCGGGTCGCTAAGTATCAGTATCTAAAGTGCACAGTAAGTACACAGTAAGTACACAGGGATGCGCCATCAGGAGGCTCTAGCATTCTCGAGCATTCCTCACAAGTGTGCTGCTGTTATGCTGGTACAAGATCATGGAGTCATTATGTTAAAGATGCATTGTGTAACTTTTCTGGTGGAGTGTTGCTTTGAAAAATAATTTCTGGAAGTGGGCTTGCCTCACCACATATTTGACACGTAACTTGACCTGGTGGAGTTCCCTGCTGGTCTACATGTAGATATGTTTATTGCAATACTGTGGAACATTCAAAGGTAAAGCAAGAACATCCTCAGGGTACTGTCCACCTCCGGAGTGCTAAGTATCTAAAGTACACGGTATCTAAAGTACACGGTAAGTACACAGGGATATGCAGTTATATTATATGCCATATTATATGTCATTCTCAAGCATTTGTCACAAGTGCGTCGCTGTTATGAAACGCTGGTACAAGATCATGGAGTTATGGAGCATTATGTTGAAGAAGCACTGGCCACATTTGCATGATGTTTTTTAATTCCCAATTCATTATTCTGAATTAAATAGTTCAGAATTAAAATATTCTCTGTCAAGTTTACATGGAAATAATTCTGAATTACGGTTTACATGGAAACACATTAAACTGCCTTTTATTTAATTCTGCTCAATGTTTGGGGGTCGGGAAGGGTTCTGATTGGACAGGGCCATGAACGTATTTACATCAACCAGAAGAAAAGGCACACTTCAGCTGCTACCGGCTTTTTTGTCATGCCACAGACACAAACATGATCCAAACGTTTTCGCACTTGTTCCGTTGCTAATGAAGCAGCAACTGGAGAATTCTCTCCTCACGCTTTACATCTGTGAGCTGAGGAGGAGAAGGGAAGAGTGTTGGAGAAGGAGGAAGAAGACAAACTGAGTCAACGGCTGCTCTACCTCAGCCCACTCCCACATTTCACTCGCAAATCCAAAGAGCAGTGGATGAAAGTCCAAAGCGAGGACTGGAGGAGCCGGATTGTCCAATGAGCATGCATTGAACGACCGGAATTATTTTTAAGAAGAGTAAGTGTTTACATGATCAAGAAATAAATTAATTCACCTTTAAAATCGGAAAAAACACCCACTCACTTCAGAATTAAGTTTAATTCTGAATAATCATTGTTGTTAGGAATTAAATGTTTACATGGTCTTCTTAAAGCTGAAATAATTTTGATTTAGAATGAAATTATTTTTATTCTGAAATAAAGCTCTCATGTAAACGTGGCAATTGCAATGTGTAACTTTTCTAGTGTGTGTTTAGGTGTTTTTTGGCAAAAGAAATCCTTGAAAAACATGAATTCTTCTCAAATTTGAATTACTTTGGTGTGATTATAACTATTGTAAATATAAATTGTAGTTTTTTATAGTTTCAAAAGGCAATTTGAGAAGAAATGTTGAAAAATATGTTGAAAATTACAGCAAGTAGAGAGTTCTAAACATATGGGTGACATCACACTAATAATAAAAAATAAAGGTGTTTTCTTATATTTGCATTTGTCAGATAATCATTTCTGTGTAAATTAGAGGAGTTTTGCGAGGTAACAGTTATGGAATTCCCTAGTGTTTCAGTAAAAATAGTAGTTTAACCTGTCAAAGGCACTTAAAGGTGTAGTTATCAGTTATTAGTGGTATTGCCCATTGTCCAGTACATTATTCTAAAGTCACACTGTACCTTTTGTTTGTTGGTGGGACACACATACAGATAGCTGAGCACTGTCCTGGATCCCACTTTGAGCTTGACATAGGTGCTCCCGTAATCACTGGACCTGCACACAGCCAAAGAACACATTACCAAGCAGATCAATCCTGAGACCCCAAAGACCCCACAAAGATTTCAGAATAACACTGATTTTAACCCATTAACTAAAAATCATTAACCTGCGACCTGACTGACTTTTCAAAGTACACCATTCTTCTTTTCATTGATTTTTTCTCCTCACACTAACACTGCTATAATGCTTACTGGCTAAACTCCAAATACGGATGGAAATTGATTTAAACAGGTATTATTCTCTTTGAAATATATATGTAAATCATGGAAAATGCGTTTCAGTTTCTTTTTTTTTTCATTAATGTATGAACAATGTTATATAGACAACAAATGTGTACACACCATTTCATTTTTATGTGGCAAAAACTATAACAAAATGAAAAAGAGCATCACAATAAATAAAGAAAAATGAGGAAAAATGGGAAAAAATAAGTAAATAAAACAAAAATGGCTTAGATGTTAAAAAAGAGTAAATAAATGGTTGCCACTTTCTAAAAAAATGTGTTTACGATACTCTTCTTGGAATACCTCATCTTCTCTACTTTCAACTTTGTTAATAAGTTGAGTTCTGGACGGGTCATTTGTTGATTTGAGTAAAAGGAGATGGTGTCTTATGACAAGAGGTAAACACCAAAACTTGTAGCTGTAAAGTTACGGAATATGGAAAGAGCACTTTGGACATGGTATCAAAATAAACCTGCCAAAAGAAGTCTTAGTATTAGTAGTATTAGTAGTAATGGTAGAAGAAGTAGTTTATTTAGTCATTTGCAGCATGACAAGGATGTAAACTACAACCCCACTGGGAACATGCCATGAAAGAGTTTAGACTGAAGTAAAATGTAAATGTAAAGGTGCTTACGATGCCTAATCCCTCATAACAAAACAATTCCAAGAAAGAAAAGCACCGTATGAGCAGCAAGTTTCCATTTACAGTTTCACAATGTAGAACTTACTGAATATAAGAGAGAGAAAAAAATAAAAACAAACTGAAGAAAACTGAATGGATGGGTGATTCCAACTTAAAGGTGCACAATGCAAGTTTTTTGGTAAAGTGTATGTTGTCTGTCTGCTGGTGTCCATGGAGATTTACAGCTGTGCCTGACATATTCAACAGTATTGCATTCAATTATATTATCTTTCTCCATTGAGGTAAGTAAGTGATCAGACCAAATAACTGTTCAAATCTGTGGAGAGGTGAAATGTAAACTGCATGTGTTTCAAGACATTTTTAAGCTGTACTACACATGTAACTGAATAAATGCAGATTAACGCACCTTTAATTCTTTGAGAGTAAACTAGGATCACATGCGTCTAGTAGTAGTGGCAGCTGCAAGACGAGGTCATGTAAAAATAAAGAAGAGGGATGCTCAGTGTTGGAGAATCCGTCAGACCTAGCTGCCAACAAGTAGTGCAACTATCGGGGTCAGGGAAAAGATTGTAAGTTTCAATCAGCTTGTGCCAGAAAGTTTAATTACATTTACTGTGGTGTGAAGCTGAATCCAAATATTGCCACATCAACGGTAATAAGAATTCTGGGCATGGAGCGGAGCATTTGTATCTGCGCTATGTTGATAAGTAATAGATAGCAACTGACAAACCATGCCCATGCCAAAATTTGAAAAAAAGTATATAGTGCAATGCTATTGTTGATATAACAGCTTTTACTGGTAACTATGATTGGTAAACATAACTTTCCAGGTTTGTAATTACTATTACTACTGTAATATTTCACTATCAAGAATTCAGTCTCCATAGTCTTCACTTAAAGGTCCTTTATTACGCCAAATTGGCTCTTATGAGATTTTAACCATGTTTGAATACTGTTACCTCATCACAAAAATACCTGAAGTTATGTTTTGTGTCATTCACACATGTTTGAGTAATCCTTCATTATTGGGCTGTCTATAGCTCCAAAGCTCAAAATGATCTGTTCCACCTTGTGATGTCATGTAGTGATAATTTTCAAGTTAAACACCACCTATTGTCATTAGTTTAGTAGAAATAGGCAATTCCAAGGCTGAAATCATCCAAATGATTCCAGTGAAGGTTTATGGAGTGTATAAACACAGTGGAGCACTTCCTGTATTACCACATGACATCACAAGGTTGTTTTTCTGTTTCTCTTTTACCCTGTGCCATACACATACCATACCAAACAGAGTATGACACATACTCTATTTGTTGTGTTAAATGAGCATGGGCTCAACTAGGCAGACAATGAGTTTTCTTTTTGCACTCAAACATTGTCATAAAACATATTTTATAACTTGGACAATTCACAGACTGCTACTGACCTTATTCTCAAAGTTGCTGCAGGCGCTACCATTATCATTCCTGTTGCATGAGTTTGCACAGGACTGACAATTTAACAGCAAATATCTCTATACTCTATACAGAGTGATGTTTTCAAGACACCCAAACAAAAGGGGCATTGCTGCACATGAACAGTGAACATTTTACACAAATCAACCTACTTTAAACCTTGTTTAGCTGCTTTTCTCCCCTATTTCTTCCTGGAAGTGAATTGATTTCTGGCTGACCAGAAGTGCCCATCACAATGGAAATGCGGGTCAGTAATAGTCACAGTTACGCCAAGGTGCACTCTATTGTCCAAATAGGGAAATTTGTCCCTTGCACTTGACCCATCCTTCATTGTTGCTGGGGCAACTGCTCAGGGACCCATCTCCAGATCTTAATCTACTACTACTATTTCCTCTAAAGTAAGTAAGTATTTAGTGCATTTACTCTAAAGTGGCGAAACCCCCCCAGACATGGGGGGAACTATGGAAACTGTGCACAGACATTTAGAAAGCTCCTGTCATGTGGTGCGAGTGCTAGTCACACAGTCAGATGTAAAAGGGGTGGGCCAATAGATGAATAACAGTACTTTACTCGAAGAAATTTCTGTGTTTATGAAAGTAGGTATTTGTGTCTCGAACTTGGATATATTTTAGCCAGGCCTATTTGCCATTGCTCTGTTTGTATTTTTATTCTTTAATAGTTACAAAAGTTTAGAGAGATCATACTCTTATAAACATAACATATCCTAGCCAGTCAGCCAGTCCTGATGTGTGTTGGTGGTTGTGGTTAAACCTCCTGTTGCCCGTGGGCTCAAAGTGCATTCAGTCCTGAAAACCTTATTTTAAAATGAGATTTCCTGCATTTGTTAATGTTTCTGAGTCTGTAATACACATTTGTTGGAATATAGTGATTGTTCACATTTGGTCTGCTGTTTTTTATTTACAAATATATTTTTAAATGTAAACACATCATGGAATCCTGACATCACAGAACATTGAGATTCCATCTTCATGGTATCGCCATGGAGATGAAGATATGAAGTTCTGGAGTGCACAAACCGCTCAGGTCTTCATTTGAACAAACCCTTCGACAGAGACAGTCTACTTTCACTTGAGCTCGTACAAACACTGACTTTTGCAATGTCTGCATCAGTTTCCTCAAACCTTATCTGCCCTCCAGCAGAGGGCGCCCCACGCACACTCGGGAACTACACCGTTCTGGAGTTTCTTGGGGAAGGAGCATATGGACAAGTGGCCAAATGCTTCAACACCAAAACCAAAGAAGTGGTGGCAGTGAAACTGTTTAAAGACGATTATGCAATGCAAGTGGAGCTGTACATCATCCAGCATTTGAGGAACATCGACCCAGACGAGGTAAATATCGTCAAATACATTGAGTACTGCATCGTATATGAAATACTGGACTGCAGCCCCCTGGACCTTTCCATGGATCACTCTGGAACTTTTTCAGTCAGTGAGTTGAGGCCTGTTGCCCAACAGCTCCTTGTAGCTTTTGAAGCACTGAAGGAAGCTCGTATTATTCATACTGATCTGAAACCTGACAATATCATGTTGGTCAACCACTAAGAGCAGCCGTTTAAAGTAAAATTGATTGACTTTGGCTGTGGAGGTCGTTTCTCAGACCTGAAACAGGGCATGAATATGATGTGCGATGCATATCGTGCTCCTGAGGTGGTCCTGGGTGCTCCCCTGTCCGAGGCCCTGGAGATGTGGGCCCTGGGCTGCTGCCTGGGAGAGGGCCTCTTGGGCTGCCAGCTGTTCTCCAACATGTCCAACTATGACCACCTGAGGACCATCATCCATCTCCTTGGACAACCCAGCGATGAGATGCTGCAGAGAAGTGCCTACGCTGATAAATACTTTCTCCAGACAAGCTCCCAGTGGAGATTCAAGAGCCCGATTGAATACCAGGCCACAAACTGGAAAGAGCCTGAGGACTCTGCGGGTGAGTTTGGCTGGTTTTCAAATCTGGAGGACGCCATAATGCTGCAGGCTGATGCAGGGGATGAAGATGCCATCTTGGACCTGGAGGTTTTCCTGGATTTTGTTAAAAATCTTCTCCAGATTGACCCTGAGGAGAGGCTGACTGTCGGCCAAGCACTGAGGCACCCCTTTATAACAATGGAGCACCTGATCAACACTGACAGTGAATATGTCCAAGGTGCCCATGATCTGATGTCAGTAACTCTCAGGACCTCCACACCTGCTCCTGTGGAAAATACAGTGGAAGGAGATCCAGAACAGGACTCACAGTCCTCTGCAGCTTCACTTGAGAGGCCAGGGTCTTCTTTGGCCTTTGAAGATGTGAACTCTTCTCCTGACGACCACAAGATTTCCTCTAAACCTGAGGAGCCAGAGGAACATGACTGCCCTTTGATTGAGACAAACAAAGACTGTTCCTTGAGAAATAATGATGTCTCTTTCATAATTCAGCCTGTGGATGAGACTAACCTCTGCATGGACACAAACAACACTGACCCTGATCTGCTCATGGACGCAGAGCCCATCCTGTTCTGGTTTGAGATGAACCAGAGTGATGAGGACAATTCCAATGTAAACGAAGAGCATACGGCTGGACCTGGACAGGCTGAGATCACTGTTGGTGTTTCTTCAGAAGATCTCAAGGCCAATACAGCAGAGAATAGTGTGCACAAGAGCACCTCCTTCTGGTCAGCCATGAAGAAAAGGTTTGGTGGTGGCATGGCTCGTCTACACCAAACCGTGACCCATCTGCTGTGTTGCTGCGCCTCCAGGAGGCGCTAAATGCCCCTTCAAACTCATTCAAATAAACAATAGTTCTTTAGCATTCAAATGTGTTAATGTATTTGTCGGTCGAATGGTTTCCTTAACAAATGTTTTTAAAATACAAATATATAATTTTAAATAAATAGACAAATACTACTAATATTTGAAATGTATTTTGCTTAAAATTGTTGAATTTACCCCTCCTCGAACCGCCACCTTAACGTGGTGGAGGGGTTTGAGTACCCGAATGATCCCAGGAGCTATGTTGTCAGGGGCTTTATGCCCCTGGTAGGGTCACCCAAGGCAAACAGGTCTGGGGGGACGGGTCAGACGAAGAGCGGTTCAGAAACCCCTATGTTGACATTAAAAACGAGGTCAGTGACGTCGCCCGGAAAGGCGGTACCTGAGCCCCACCCTGGAGCCAGGCCTGGGGTGGGTGCACGTAGGCGAGCGCCTGGTGGCCGGGCCTTTTCCCACGGGGCCCGGCCAGGCACAGCCCGAAGAAGCGACGTGGGACCGCCCTCCCCTGGACCCACCATCTGCGGGAGGAGCCATAGGTGCAGAGAGATCTTGGCGGCAGTCGAAGGCGGGGGCCTCGGCGACCAGATCTCTGGACATGGAGACTAGCTCTAGGGACATGGAATGTCACCTCGCTGGGGGGGAAGGAGCCTGAGCTTGTGTGGTAGGTCGAGCGTTACCGGCTAGATATAGTCGGCCTCACCTCCACGCACAGCTTGGGCTCTGGAACCCAACTCCTTGAGAGGGGTTGGACTCTCCATTTCGCCGCGGGGAGCGGCGGCGAGCTGGTGTGGGCTCATCGCCCCACAGCTCAGCCGCTGCGTGTTGAACTTTACCCCGGTGAACGAGAGGGTCGCGTCCCTGCGCCTTCGGTTCGGGGACAGGTCTCTCACTGTGGTGTCGGCCTATGGGCCGAACAGCAGTGCAGAGTACCCGGCCATCTTGGAGTCTCTGGGAGGGGTACTGGATAGTGCGCCAACCGGGGACTCCGTTGTTCTACTGGGGGACTTCAACGCCCACGTGGGCAACGACAGTGACACTTGGAGAGGGGTGATTGGGAGGAACGGCCTCCCTGATCTGAACCCGAGCGGTGTTCTGTTATTGGACTTCTGTGCTAGTCACAGTTTGTCCATAACGAACACCATGTTCGAGCACAAGGGGGTCCATCAGTGCACGTGGCACCAGGACTCCCTAGGCCGGAGGTCGATGATCGACTTTGTTGTCGTGTCATCTGACCTCCGGCCGTGTGTCTTGGACACTCGGGTGAAGAGAGGGGCAGAGCTGTCAACTGATCACCACCTGGTGGTGAGTTGGGTCCGCTGGCGGAGGAGGAAGCCGGAAAGACCTGGCAGGCCCAAGCGTATCGTGAGGCTCTGCTGGGAACGTCTGGCGGAACCTTCTGTCGGTGCGGCCTTCAACTCACACCTCCGGGAGAGCTTCTCCCAGATCCCGGGGGAGGCTGGGGACATGGAGCCCGAGTGGGCTTCGTTCTCGGCCTCCATTGTCGATGCGGCCGTTCGTAGCTGTGGCCGTAAGGTCTGTGGTGCCTGTCGCGGTGGCAATCCCCGAACCCGGTGGTGGACACCGGAAGTAAGGGATGCCGTCAAGCTGAAGAAGGAGTCCTATCCTGAGGCAGCTGACGGGTACCATCGGGCCAAGTGTGCTGCAGCCCGGGCGGTTGCAGAGGAAAAAACTCGGGTCTGGGAGGAGTTCGGGGAGGCCATGGAGGAGGACTATCGGACGGCCCCAAGGAAATTCTGGCAAACCGTCCGGCGCCTCAGGAGGGGGAAGCGGTCCTTCACCAACACTGTTTACAGTGCGGGGGGAGAGCTGCTGACCTCAACTGGGGATGTTGTCGGGTGGTGGAAGGAATACTTTGGGGATTTCCTCAATCCCACCATCACGTCCTCCGAAGAGGAGGCCGAGACTGGGGACCCAGAGGTGGACTCATCCATCACCCTGGCCGAAGTCACTGAGGTGGTTGGAAAGCTCCTTGGTGGCAAGGCTCCGGGGGTGGATGAGATCCGTCCTGAGTACCTTAAGTCCCTGGGTGTTGTGGGGCTGTCTTGGTTGACACGTCTCTACAACATCGCGTGGCGGTCGAGAACAGTACCTTTGGACTGGCAGACCGGGGTGGTGGTCCCTCTGTATAAAAAGGGGGACCGGAGGGTGTGTTCCAACTACAGGGGAATCACACTCCTCAGCCTCCCCGGTAAAGTCTATGCCAGGGTACTGGAGAGGAGAGTTCGGCCGATTGTCGAACCTCGGATTCAAGAGGAGCAGTGTGGTTTTTGGCCTGGTAGTGAAACACTAGACCAGCTCTACACCCTCCATTGGGTGCTCGAGGGTTCATGGGAGTTTGCCCAACCAGTCCACATGTGTTTTGTGGACTTGGAGAAGGCATTCGACCGTGTCCCTCGTGGTGCCCTGTGGGAGGTGCTCCGGGAGTATGGGGTCCGGGGCCCTTTGCTAAGGGCTGTCCGGTCCATGTATGACCGCAGCAGGAGCTGTGTTCGCATTGCCGGCAGTAAGTCAGACCTGTTCCCGGTGCATGTTGGACTCCGCCAGGGCTGCCCTTTGTCACCGGTTCTGTTCATTGTATTTATGGACAGAATTTCTAGGCGCAGCCAGGGGCCGGAGGGGGGCCGGTTTGGGAGCCACAGGATTTCATCGCTGCTTTTTGCGGATGATGTTGTCCTGTTGGCTCCATCGAACCAGGACCTGCAGCGTGCACTGGGGCGGTCTGCAGCCGAGTGTGAAGCAGCTGGGATGAGAATCAGCTGTTCCAAATCAGAGGCCATGGTTCTCGACTGGAAAAAGGTGGATTGCCCTCTCCGGGTGGGTGGGGAGTCTCTGCCTCAAGTGGAGGAGTTCAAGTATCTCGTGGTCTTCTTCACGAGTGAGGGGAGGATGGAGCGTGAGATTGACAGGCGGATCGGTGCAGTGTCGGCAGTGATGCAGTCGCTGTATCGGACCGTTGTGGTGAAGAGGGAGCTGAGCCGAAAGGCGAAGCTCTCGATTTACTGGTCAATCTACGTTCCTACCCTCCCCTATGGTCATGAGCTCTGGGTAATGACCAAAAGGACAAGATCGCGGATACAAGCAGCCGAAATGAGTTTCCTCCACAGAGTGGCCGGGCGCTCCCTTAGAGATAGGGTGAGGAGCTCGGTCACACGGGAGGAGCTCGGAGTAGAGTCGCTGCTCCTCCACGTCGAGAGGAGCCAGCTGAGGTGGCTCAGGCATCTGGTCTGGATGCCTCCTGGACGCCTCCCTCGGGAGGTGTTCCGGGCATGTCCCACCGGTAGGAGGCCCCGGGGAAAATGCCTCGGGGTCCGTCTGGAGGAGCTGGAGGAGAAGGAAGCTTGGGAGCCCCTGCTTAGACTGCTGCCCCCGCGACCCGGCCCTGGATAAGCGGAAGAAGATAGATGGATGGATTGTTATATAAAATATAACTACATACTGTAATTGGATTTGGCCGGTTATCTGCAAATTGAACAGAAACAAAGAAAATATGAATCCATATTTTGCGAAATCCCCTGTTTAGCTCTTAAATTACCCCCAGTACAAAAATGATAGTAATACATACATGTTGCAGCAGTTGCACATTATGTTTTTGTGAACATAGAATATCAGGGCTTGGACATTCAAGACTATTCAGAGGTGAGCTCATACCTCAGATACTCATTGCATAGCCTGTACTTGAAATGTAATCAGCATGAAATTATTTAATGAATATAATGTAATAATATAATACTGTTACATAACAGTTAATCCTTCAAGCTTATAACTAATGTTACCAACCTATCATTCCTTCCAGTTTATTGGTGGCATTGAGCTAATAATGATGGCAGTGATTAGCACTGTTTTTAGTGCATGAAAGAGAGTAACAAATGGCAAAAGAGAAATTCAATTTTGTCAACTAGACACAAATTTTTGATCAAAGATATTTCACGGCTTAGTCAGACTTCTTCAATTCTGGTCAGATTGCCGGTGGACACTGCCTTATATCTGTATGAAGGGAGGAGCTAACTACCCTGAAACTGCTCTGAAACTAACCCACCTTGTTTACAGGTTCTGTTTGTTAGCTAGGTCTATTAAACAACACTAAGTGTAAACTGTGCCTGATGGGTGCTTTCACACCTCTTAGCATACAAGCTATTACTAATGTAAAACATATTTAATTTGGCTGAAATGTGCTTATTTGGCAGAGTATAGTATGGAGTATCGTATGAATCCTCAAATGCTGATGCTGAATACCAAGAAATACAAGGAGTCAAATTTAAGATAAGAATGTCAATATTTGACTACGGCATCAGTCTAGTGCAGAAAGCATTTAGAGCCAGAGCAGAACAAGCCAAGCCAATCCACACATCTCTGACAGAAATGAACCTTTCTGCTCCAAATGTGGACCTGCTGCCATTTAGGTAGAATCTACATGTAGCCTTATGGGCCATATACAAAACTGTCAGTTTACTCATTACTCTAATTTGCCAAAACCAAATGTTGCTGAATAAAGAAGTGGAAAAGAGAATATATGACATGCTAAAAAGAGTTACACAGGCATTGTCTTCAAAATAAATGGATTCTTCCATTTTGTGAAGCCCCTCCACTCTTGTGTGCTGTGAGGATGTATTGGTGTGATGTGCTGTCATGTGTATGTGTAAACCATTGTGCCATTGGTTCACTCAGTCATGCTTAAAAACAACAATGACTTCAAATGTATTAAAGAACAGACCTCAGGGTATACCAGACCTTATAGGTGCTATAACAGTGGAATAGGCCTACATAACAATCAAAATAGGTGGTAAAGGAAGATTCCCCAGAACATAATTCACAGTTACTTTTAGAAATTACATGAACTTTCACGTGTTCATGTAACAACTTTTTGTCTACCCTATGGAAAATTTTGTGGTATACAATGTCTAAACAATGTGGTGCATGTAAACGGAACATTCATTTGGATAATCTGTGCAATGTGCTGGACCAAAGTTTGAATCTGTGCAAATTGGTAATTGTGGTCTTCAATTTGTTTTATATCTAGACATGCGACAACATCATAAATGAAAAGACCTAAAAGTGGAAAGATTTAATGTATTGTAAAAACTTAAAGGAAATTGTAAATGAATTGTGCACTATATAATTGGTAGTCTCCTGTCAATAGTGCGGTCCTCACTTCTGGTTATATTAATTTTCGATGAGAAATTAGGCAATTTTCACAAAATTAAATCAATATTTATATATAACAAGACAGCAAGTTATGGATGGATAGTCACATTCAGCATGTTAAGACCTTTATGTACAATATAACTACAGTATTTACCAACACAGCGGATGCGTGCATAGACTGAGTGCAGGAAGCACCGCTGTCTGTGTGGTTAACATGAAGATGCAATGCCAGCTAGCAATGTTGACAGTGCACTCACAGTTTTGCACCATGTGATAAAATAAGTTATGAGGCTAAATGAACATTAGTGAGTGGGATACGTCTTAATAACCCATATGTGTTAAATCAGGTGAGTGCGTAAATGATGAGAAGACATGGCTCAAACTCCAGTAACCGGGTATCCACTCATACTTGATCAATACATCTGCCGAAATCCTACGAGACGGACATGATTCCAGACAGAACAGCGGTTCTCTCTGCAGGAGACATGTGCAGTAGAGCACGGAGTTGATAATCCCTTTATAGGCTCTGTGCACAATAGTGTTATCGTCACTATTTCCTGTCCAATTTTATCTCTGTGAGGTTTTTGCTGAGTGGTGCTAAATTAAGAAATATTTACAGATAAGACAGTGTGAACAGGGAGCTGCTGATAACATGTACAAAAGTACATAAATAAAAGGACACTTCTGCTTTTAAAAAGAGAGATTTCTGTTTCAATGCCGACACTAATTTGAGGCATATAAAAATGCATATATAAAGATAATTGGGTAGTATTTTTTTAATAGGTTGTTTATTCTACGTTTTACAATTTTAATGAAAGTGACTGTTAGTGTTGAGACACAGTGAGCTCGTGAGCTTCTGTGCACAGAGCCAGTAAACTAATGGCCAGAGTGGGAATACTGTTTAAACCAGTGTGTAGACAAGTAGACAGGAAGTAGTGAGTTCTCAGTTTTCAGCTGGGATGGACTCATAGAAAAGGCTTTGTGTCAGAGACACTGCTAATTACCCTGTCCACCTAAACAAAGTAGATATTTTCATGAGTCAAACCCTCACAAATACGTAAGCGGCAGCATATAGTGACACAGGCACATCTCATGTCCCCCTACACTGACAAGGGTAGATGTGTTTGTCATAACAATCTTCATTTTCTTCCTGCAGCGCCGACCAATCATCTTTCTCAGTTCTACCTGACTGCCTCCAAATGTAATTTCGACACATAATTGGATAGATAGGCCGAGTCTGCTCTCATTGTCTGTGCATTAATCTGAATGGTGCCATTTGCTTGTTGACATTGTTTTCAAAAAGTTGGCCCCTCAACATGTTTTGTCTTTCTTTGCAGTCACTACGTCGATCTTTGATTATGATGTTATTACAATGTGAAGTTTCTTTGGCTCACTAAAAGCTAATCATTTTCACAACACAAAATATACTTGAACCTGGCAATGGAGTGAATCTAGTACCTCCAACATCTTTACTATTTAGAAACTTATTAGCATACTCTACTCACAGTAGAGACTATGCAAAATAAGACTCAGATGAGAGTTCACTCCAATGGGCTTAATTTATAACACATATACCCTTAGTGGGCTAGTTTCACTGTAGTTAGCTGCCATCTTCAGACTCATAAGGCAGTGATGTATAGAACCCTGCCAGAACCGAAGAAACTACTTGGTTGAGTAGCGAAGTATATTCACAGCTAAAATGTTTGTCCAGTTGACAGAATCCAATTTTCTTTTGCGAGTAGCAGTAGTTTTAGCATTTCCTTGATCCACCTGTCAATCACAGCCATCAAGGTTAGTGTAGACAGGACACAGTTCCAGATGATACATTAGGGCAGGCTGTGTGACAAAAAAAATACTTAAAGAAATCCTCATATGCCTGGTGACCTATCTCCAGATCTTGAGCTAGACTTGGTCAGGACTACCAGTGCCTATGGTGCATGTTTAGAGATGATGGAGGAAACCGGAGAGCACAAAGGAAACCCACCCAGACATAGGCAGCAACCATAGACTGTATATATAAATGGACAAAGCTAACCCGTTAGGCGATGCTTTCCAAATAGGAAGTGAGCATGGGTGTGCTTCTGGCTACATCGACTCATGAAAACAGGGCTGCTGTCAAACTCCTCATTTTGGGCTTAAAATGTTTGTATTAACCTGCTCTACATGATGTTACTGGTGTTTTTATTCCACTATTTTGTCCGTAAATGAATTCCTATTCCTAGCACGGAACCGACTCCAAATTCACCACTATAACTGGTAGTCTCAGTGAGCTTCATTGGTCACACTCCCTTAGTCCACTTCTTTTCTACAATCTAAGGGAGGAGAAGAACAAGGAACCTTCTTACTGTGAAACGAGAGTCCTAGCCTCTCAGCCACTAACTCTAGTTACATAACGATATGGTAAAAAGTAAACATAAGCAGCCTATACATTTGTGAACATCGTTGTCATGTTACCCTGCACAAAAGCCCCAACCTTTCACAGGCAAAGAGCTTTTTGAATGTTCATAATTTCCACCATGAGACAATCTTCTTTAAAGAAGTTCGATAAAATTAAGGCATTACAAAGTTAAGCTAATCAAAGCTAATTGTCTTGAAAACAACACATTCTTGATAAGAGTGTTGTTCTAACTCAGCCATTGATCTAGTGTCGCTCAAAATGCCCCGGGTGGCTCTCCTGAATCATTTATTGTGCGATCATAAGAATCGTTTACCCCTGGAAGTCTTTTCATAACATGGTGAACACCCTACTAAGACGAGCGCCGTGCCACCCCGAGGTGCTCCCTAATTTAGTCATCGTCCCATTGTTAGGCAGACACCTTGATGATGGAAGACCTCCTGTACACAATATGGGATTTCAAAATGTGTCGAGTCGGGTGTAAATCTTCGCAGTGCCTCTGGTGGAACAGATATTAATTTCAAAGTGGTTGCTTGGTGCGCCGGTGGTCCCTCTATTCCTCGTGTATTTCAAATTGAAATGAGTTCTCTGCAGGCTATGGAGGAGGTGAAGGCAGGAGGCTGTATCGGACTCCTGGATTGGGCTCCGTGGTATAATCCGTAATGAATTCCAGTCTTATTTATGACCCAACAGGCCACCATAACTCAGAGCTCAATGCATACGCAATGACATGACTATAGATATACAGGAGAGATTGCATGTCAATTGGCCTTGTAGCAAAAAGGCTACAGGTCACAATCCGAGGTGGGAGAAGTGCTCAAAATGTGCAGTCAGCCAAGAATAGCTTAGAGTGTAGAAACGTATAACAGACTGGATGTACAGTATAGAGACATCAAATGATAAGCTCGTAAATGTCTAAAATGCTTTTCAAGGAACTACATTGGCCACAATTCGTTTTCTTTGTTTCATTGCATCCTAAACTGGGAAACCAGAGTACAGAGCAAACTAGAAAGGCACGGAGGGTTTATTAATGTTTAGGAGAGAACCTGCACTCTACACAGAAAGGCTCTGTGTTATTTTAGAGTTTAATCTTCTATGCAGAAGTTAGGTGGAAATGAGGTGGAAGCGCTAACTGCTGCAAGACCATGCTGCCAAAATTGTTTCAAAATATTTTTTCTCCGTGAGCACCGTGAGATACATAATTATGAACTTTTACAGTGAGTGATCACTGAATGTCAAGCCCCAAATTACTAATACAATTGATTTAAAAAAAAACTAAGAAAATAATTAGTTATTTTAAAATACTTTGTGGGGAATATATTGAAACTTAAAGTACTGACTAAAAGTTTTTGAAATGAAGGACCACAGACTAGTTGTCAGTATGGTGGATCATTCAGATACACACATTTTATATAGTTTTAATAGTTCAAATAAGGCTTGTAGGTCTGTATTACATTGTATGCCCTGTTATTGAGGTTATAGTGGTAGACTTACTTAATGTTGCTGTAAAAAGTGCTGCTTATGATTAATTGGACCAGTTCAGCAGAAATCCTAAGGGCCAATAAAAATTGGTCTAAGGGCCACATTTGGTCCTCAGGCCATAGTTTTAACACCCATGTTCTAGATCATAGTGCAAAACCAGTAGTAGTGCACCATTTTAGTTAGTTAGTTGATTCATTTTATTGGTCTCCCATAGGAATAAAAAACTATGGAACATGGGGAGCTGCTCAAAACAATGTAGAGATGTGATGGATATAAAACAGTTTCTAGTTGTGAAGGCTGCAGCTCAGTCTCAGTTGTTATATTCATGACACTGCAGGAAGCGCAGACAGAGAGATGCTTCATTGTGAGCTACTTCAGAGGCTTTATTAAAACATACTTCATATTGGCTCCCAGTTTAAGTAGATTGTTCACATCCCCATGGAGGAGAGCGCCATAAATCACACTTCCAGAACGGAGCATCCTCACTGCATATATTATCCTAATGTTTTTAGGACTGCACTTTTGCATTTTTATAAAATTTTGGCACCTGCACAACTTGGACTGAAGATGAGAAATCTATGAGCCAATATAAACGTATCTCACTATTCGACCAAACCTTTCATATTTTTTTGAAAAGGAGATCTGATGTCCTTTAGATGAATGTTCAATAAGTACTTTATAAGCAAACACATTTTGAGGCACTTCCTATGATTAAATCTGACCATCTTATCAAAAGTCTTAGAGGAAGTACTTGCTTTAAAGTCTGTGTACATTATCTGATTTTGATCATTTTAGTGCTCAAATGGCCTTCACTAAGATGTACCTCAACTTTGAATTGAATATTTGAATTGTTTTTGTTTTATACTTCTCTTCCCAGTACTCCAGCAGGTCCCCTGGCCAACTGTGGTGTTTTGAAAGCTTTGATATACATTTATTTTAGCCTTATTTTCAATGCATGATACAGTTTATACTGTTAGTAGTATTATGTCTTGCTTATTGCTTTCATTTATGCATTTTGAATGTATTCTGTATTCTCAGAAAAGTCGAGGCTTGCTACTGACCCTGTGAAGAGTTGGGCCTGGTAGCATTTTTCTCTGTTTCAATTCTCCCTGAACTGTTGCATCACAGATATAAATCTGGATGGTTCCTGTGATGCTCATAAATCATCGCCAGATTTGTTCTGAGCAGTTCTGAATTCAAATTGCTTTCATTATAACTGCATGCTTATACATTAGCCAGCAGATGTTTGTTTTTATGGTTAAGTGTATGCTGTTTTTCAGTAGGTGGCATCATGCTAACTGTGCCACTGATGCGAAACAATGTGTTTTTTAAATATGGGCATTATTTTAATTTCAAAAAGATAAAACTGTCATTTAAAAGTGCACTGTGTAACTTTTCTGATGGATTAGGGTGATCAAATAAGTCAGAATTCTGAACTGGGACACACCTGGATTGGGATGATTTGAATAAATAAAATAATGAAAAGAGATTGTAAGATTATGCATTCTCGTCATAATCTGGGGAATTTTTATCACTGCAATTTTTTGCTTTATGGTCATTTGCAAACTCGTGTCTGTATTTTGGCAAAACAAATGATGATTTATGCTCTTCTTTACTGTTGGCAGGGATCAGATTGGGATTGGAGTGTCATAGTCCAGTTTTAGTCCTGGTATAGATCTGATGTAGTTCTGGTTTAGCCTTAGTTTAGATCAACTTTGTCAAAAATAGGGACACCTGGGACATTTCTTGTATAAAACTAGGACAAATCACTGGTTTTGTATAAATCTGATGGGACAGGGGACACAGGGCTCAAAACTGAGACTGTCCTGGGTAAATAGGGACATCTGGTCGCCCTATGGTGGAGGTCAATCACCTCCTTGTCTCCATAGAGATGCTATTGCTTTGCCTGAAATATTCTAATGTATTGCATTAAATCTATTGCCATTAAGCAGGTGACACCACTAGGTTACAGATTATATCTGCGGAGAGGCAACCCCACTCATGGTAAGAATGTATGTTTATTAGGTTTGGTTTGGCAATAACAACATCTTCAACTGATTAAATGTTGTTTAAATTTAATCTCATACTGTGGAACATTCCAGGCAAAAAAATAACATCTCCATGGTGACAAGCTGGTGACTTCCACCAGAAAAGTTACACAGTGCACCTGTAAGGTGTTTTGGATCAATAATACAGACTACAATGGACAACATAATAATAATAAGACAAAATAAAAATACAATAAACATGGTCAATAAATTATCAGTTAAAGGTCCTATATTACAGAAAATTACCTTCTGAGCTTTTAGTCATGGTGGAATACCGTTACCTCATCCAAAACATACCTGGAGTTGTGTTTTGTTTCATTCACACAAGTTTGAGTAATACTTTATTATTAGTCTGTCTACAGCGGCGAAGCTCAAAATGCACTGTTCCCCCTTGTGATGTCATGAAGCAGTAATTTTCAATTTAACAGCTCCTTTTAACTTTAGTTGAGTAGAGAAAGACAATTCCAGGGCTGAAATGATCCAAATGATTGTAGTGAAGGTGTGTGGAGTTTAAAAACAGAGTGGAGCAGAGTGTTGTCAGTGTAGGAGAAGAACACAGCCTTAAATATGTAGCGTCTGTGTATTAAACATGTATGAATGAAAGCAAAACAGATCTTTGTTAATGACTCATCAGTTATTTTTTCAACTTAAAACAAATAACACCCAAAATGACACCCTCACCTCCACAGAGAGCTCTCAGTGACGGCCCCGAGGTTGAAATCGTACAGCTTGGTCAGGATGAGGATCACCTGTGGAGCAAGCACAACAGACACCTTTAATTAGACGGCACCGCTCCGCCTTCCCTTACCTGCTACATCTATGCTACTGCTACTACTCCCTCTACAGCATGCAGCCCCCCATTAATAAATATGAGCGTATAGAGCATCCCAGTGACAAGTGCTCCTCATGTTGTCAGGAGGTGTCAGGCAGGCTGTGGAAACACTGGTGTACGCTGTCGAATGAACGTGTGCACCTCATGTGGAATGATAGCTACATGACAGCCCAATCTCCACGTAATTGTTCACTGAGCAATAAGCGAAAATGCAGTCTCCGCACCTCTCCCTCTGTCAGGTCCTTTTCATCTGTGGTGCCTTTTGTCTTAAGAATCCAAGAATGCCAAAACAAAAATAAGTAGGTTTGATGGAGGATGCTATACAGTGTATGTGTGGAAATCTTGAATGATATAAGTTCATGGCTGTTTTTTTTTAATAGAAATAATTTAATGGTTCTATTATGTGATGTCCTTTCCCTACCCAAGGTCATCACATAATATTTTTAAAGGTAGAGGTAGCCTATAGAAAAAGAGTCCTGTAAAAGGGTGAACTGGACATGCTTTTTCAAGGTTAGTATTTAAAACACTTAAAACTGAAAATGTGTAAGCCTGGAGTCTTCTTGGGGCTAATGCTGCGTTCTTTTGTGTTCAGGACTCTGGGAAAACCGACCTCCACCTCGAAAAAGTGCAATGCAACTCGTGTTCGGTGCAGACAAAGTCGCTGAATTTACGTCACAGCAAAAATGGCAGCGCACATAGTAAATGGGGAGAATTACCTTTTCGTCACTTTGTAGTGACATTTAAACTTTCTTTCACATTATTTGACAGTAATCAGATGTTTTTTTCTGAACATGTAACAGTCAAACTGCCATAATTAAGTCGCCGACAGCTAACGTTATTTATTAGCAGGAGCTAGTGATACCTGACATTACATTAAACTTTCTCGGGCATCCATATTTACAGCAGATGTTGCGAGAAGTGACTACCGACATTCAATAGAATGTACTATTGCTAGATCCATGCACTGAACTGGCTGCTTCTGTGAGCCCGAGAACTCAGTTTGCCCTAACTGTGCCATTACTGACACCTAATGGAGGAAGGTGGTACTACATCTGTATACAAACATATCCAGGGTGCCACATGTACTGTGTGTTAAACTTCCTCCAACCGGGAGTGCTGTGATTAGTTCATCCCAGATGTACGTAGACTGACTCTGGTGTTTTATTTCACTGTTTTGTCTGGCTTGTTTGGCCCCAGATTTGCCTCTATAACTGTTAGCATCGCGAGCTTCGTTTGAGTGGAGCTAAACACTGTGGGTGACGTCACACTTGCTTAGTCCACTTCTTTATACAGTCAGTGGTTCATCCACAAAGACTTACATGGACAACTGATGAAATACAGCTCAAATCAGCTAAAGTTTGTGGCAGAAATGTCTGCACCTGTGATTGTTTATTGTTAATAAATAAAAAATAATTCATGGAAATGAATTGTTGAATTCTCACAATGCACCAGGACTCTGAGGAGCTCCGCAGAAACTCGTATGGTTCAGGTCTGCGTCAGGACATCAGCTCTCATCTGAACAGGGTGAGACAGGACTTAAACCAGCCTTAAAGCACGAGGATGGAAGGAGGAGTGGAGTCACGTGAAATAAAGAACTGTGTGACTGGTCAAAAAGGTATCCACACGTCAAACTCTGCTCCTGCAGACTATTACCAGGGCAGTCTCTTGTGATTTCACCAACTACTGGCAACTGATGTGGTTTTTGACTGCTTTTGAAAACAAAGCTGCAAATGCACATAGTTCACAGTAAAAAAAAACACTACAAACAGTAGATAATGGTATTAAAACAACTTACACACCCATCAGAAAAGTTACATAGTGCACCTTTAAGGGACACACAACACCACATTTATACTACACATTCTACACCTTCTTCTGAGCAAACTGCATGTCATGGTGACATTATCATTAAAACTGTTCAGTTCCCGGACTGTCTGTCTGCATAGGTCATCTCTGCTGCAAGGACTCCTGTAATTAGATTATAAAATCAGATTCCAGATTTGGGCCTCTATACATTTTTATACATCTATACATTTTTCACATTCATATGCTGCAAATATGTGCACTTGTAGCAATGTACACATAAGGGATTGGGTATGATAAAAAAAAGTATATTACACTTATACTCACACATTTATGTAAGTAAACTACAGAAAGTTTTTCACTTATGTCTTTTTATTTACATTTTTTCCTACTAATCTTCAGTGTTTCACTTTAATCATGTGTCTTCTCCTCAGAGATATCCATGTTAAAACTTATAAAGTAAAATATAATTCCAAAAAGTTTCTTAATAGTGTTTTAATAGCGTTATCTACTGTTCCAAGTCATTTTTTGTCCATGTTCACACAAACAGGTACATTTGCAACTTTCTGGTCAAAAAACAGCAAAAACTGAGTGCAATTCCCAGTAGTTGGTGACATCACACAGCACTGCCCTGATTACAAACAGGACTCTGGCTGCAGGGGTGGAATTTAAAGTGTGTTTTCTGTTAGACCAATTATACTGTTCTTTATACCACAGACCCTGACTCTCCTCTGCCTCCCTCTTCTCCTCAGACCTCCAGGCACTGCCCAGTTCAGCAGCTCTATTTGAAATGTGGTTGTGGCCAGAGATTACGTGTTTAATGCCATATATAAAAAATGTGGTCCAATATAAAACATAGTCAAGCTGTGGATTCATTACAGGCATTAGGACGCCTACCGAAGAATAACATCTAATGCCCTTTTACAAACTATATAATTCAAGAAACAGAGCGTACTGTTCTATTAGACTGGAAGTGGTCCAGGCCTGGCACTGCTCTGAGGATGGTTGGACAATGTCTTTGTGGAGGAACAAAACTGTGGTCCATAAAAGGCGGAGGGCAGAGTGAAATGGTGTGCAAAGGCATTATTGTCACTCCAATGGCATTATAAACGACTTCCCAGGGGTGTGCTCGTAACTCAGGGGAAAAGAGGAGGGGGTGGTGGAGGGGCTGGTGGTGGCGGTGGGGTTTGGGTGTTCCGCTTCTCTCTCTCTGTTCGCAGCTTGAACAGTAGATAATAACAATCAGAGTGCGGAAACATGGCTTAATATGACACATTTCTGAAAGGCTGAAAAGATAGGTCGAAAGCTCAATTACAGTCAGTTTAAACACATTAACCTTAGGGGACCCAAAGAACGAGTCATTAAACCCAGAGACGCTGCGCGCGACTGGGGGGAACAAAGGCACGTCTCGGAGTCTGCTCGGAAAATGTTAAAAACCCAATTGACCCGAGATTTAGCCATCAAACGGCCAGCGCGCGGCGGGGACTGTCTGTGGTACAGGTTAATTAACCAATCACACAGACAGATAAGCATTTGCATAACTAAATGCACCATGTCTGCAAGGTCCAGCGTCGGAGTCGGAATCAATTTGGAGGACAGACTTAGTTAAATGGCTGTGATGTTTAGCCTAATTGTCTTATTTGGAAAGTAGATAGGATAAGAAAAGTGTTGGGGTAAAGTGTTGACGGCAATCCTCCTCACAGCGCCATGAGGTAAATCAGATAATATTGACGTTGAATGATAAACTGGATTTCTACGATGGAAGTCAAACTAGGACTTCAAAACCGAAGTTAAAAAGAGCTATCCCTTCATTTTTATACTATATTCATTTTAGTGGTCCAAAATTAAATGAACTGTAAATTTTTCACATGCTTTTCACAACTTTGAGAGACCAGAGCGGAATTTTGCTAATGCTAACATGCTAACAACAGCTGGCATTGACTAAAATAGATGTTTTCATTAATTTTGCTAATGCTAATATGCTAACAACAACTGGCATCGTCTAATCCTGCGTTCTATTGATTGTTGGAAGTCGTAAATCTGAGACAGTTCTCCCAACATCTGATGTAAATGCGTTCTATTGCAACCGTTAGGAAAATATGTATGCCCGAGAAAGTTTAATGTTTATTTTGTTAGCTTATGTAGTTATGTAGCACAATACAGCGCAGCAAAATATAGGTGTTTGCATTAATTATGCTAATGCTAACGTGCCAAAAACAATTAGCAGCAACTGATATGTGTGTTTTTGGTTTTTTTCCATAGCTGACGCTAGTCGATATACTTTTGGGCTGATTTGTAGAGCTGATTTAGAAGATTTTCCTCAAATATATATGATTGATTTAATACTAACATAAATATTATCTATACTTATTACTGCTCTGCAAAATTAAATGTCCATAGAAATGTTTTTACTCTATTTTTGCAACTAACCCATAATGGAGAGTAAAGGGGATGGTGAGGGGATGAGGAGAGTGAAGGGGACGATGATGAGGGGATGAGGAGAGTGAAGGGGACGATGATGAGGGGATGAGGAGAGTGAAGGGGACGATGATGAGGGGATGAGGAGAGTGAAGGGGACGATGATGAGGGGATGGGGAGAATGAAGGGGACGATGATGAGGGGATGAGGAGAGTGAAGGGGACGATGATGAGAGGATGGCGAGAATGAAGGGGACGATGATGAGAGGATGAGAAGAGAGAAGGGGACGATGATGCAAGGATGAGAAGAGAGAAGGGAACGATGAGGAGAGTGAAGGGAATGATGATGAGAGGATGAGAAGAGCGAAGGGGACGATGAGAGGATGAGAAGTGTGAAGGGGACAATGATGAGAGGATGAGGGGAGTGAAGGGGACGATGAAAGGATGAGGGGACTGAACGGGACAATGATGAGAGGATGAGGAGAGTGAAAGGGCGATGATAGGATGAGGAGAGTGAAGGGGACGATGAGAGGATGAGAAGAGTGAAGGGGACAATGATGAGGTGATGAGGAGAGTGAAGGGGACAATGATGAGAGGATGAGAAGAGAGAAGGGGACGATGGTGAGAGGATGGGGAGAATGAAGGGGACGATGATGAGAGGGTGAGGAGAGTGAAGTGGACCATGAGAGGATGAGGAGAGTGAAAGAGACAAGAAAATGAGAGTGAAGGGGACGATGATGAGGGGATGAGGAGAGTGAAGGGACGATGAGAGGATGAGGAGAGTGAAGGGGACTTTGAGAGGATGAGGAGAGTGAAGGAGACAATGATGAGAGGATGAGGGGAGTGAAGGGGACAATGAGAGGATGAGGAGAGTGAAGGGGACATTGAGAGGATGAGGAGAGTGAAGGAGACAATGATGAGAGGATGAGGAGAGTGAAGGGGACAATGAGAGGATGAGGGGACTGAACGGGACAATGATGAGAGGATGAGGAGAGTGAAGGGAATGATGATGAGAGGATGAGAAGGGCGAAGGGGACAATGAAGAGAGGATGAGGGGACTGAACGGGACAATGATGAGAGGATGAGGAGAGTGAAAGGGTGATGATAGGATGAGGAGAGTGAAGGGGATGATGAGAGGATGAGAAGAGTTAGGTCTTCAATTCTCAATTTTTTACAATCCCACTGCCGCATTGAAGTGTCAAAATAAAGCTTTATGCAGGAATGAGTTTCTGACTTCCTGTTTCGCGGAGAATAAAACACTTTGTAATTAGATTCTGCCCATTTATTCTGACCATAAGAGCTGCTTTTACAATTTATCTGTAATAGTTGAAAACTGATTTTACTGTATTAAGCTCTTTTCACACTGGATTAGTATTACCTGTGGACCTTTGGTGATTTAGAATAATTGCGGAGGATAACTGAGATCTTAATCCCGTGCGAATGCCCCATGTCTGTAATTTGTAAAGTAAAAATTCCACCGCAAATGACCTACTATATTTCACTAAACACAAACATCCGGTGATGATACTAGTCCCATGCAAACTGCATCTCAGTGTTTATTGTTGTAATTGTGCCTTTTCTATCTCTTTCTTTTCTTCCTGTGTACTTTTCTCTTTCAATCTCTAGCAATTTCAGTAAAATAGAGTCATTTACAGACTTTCCTTATCCCGTGTGAAGTAACACAGAGGTGGGGCGGTAATTTGCAAATTACCAGACATCCCCAGGTTATACTTACATGAAAAAATGGGTATAGCTCCTTTAAAAGGCCTTTTCCTGATTGCAAACCTTGGGTGAAGAACATGTTTTCAGATTTTGTTGTTAGCTCCACTCACTTTGTCCCCTCTTTCACTCAGATGTTGACCCATGACAGAGAAACAACTGTCTGATATAGTTACAGACATTTCCTCACATTTATCACCCAAAGACGTCTCTGATTGGATAAAATATTTGACTTCCTTCTGGTTCTCATCCAAAAAATAAAAAAGCTAAATAAAGGAAAATCATCCAGTCTCCAGTGTTTTCACAAATACCTGTTTTTGCACTACACTGTACAGAGTTAAAAGTTTTTTTTGGAACCACAAGAAATAAAAGTCAGGTAGGGGCCCTTTAACTATTTGCTGCAGATGAATTAATTAAATGAATTGCAAATGCTGAGAGTTTTTACTGGATGCAATCACTTGTGCAATTAGCAGTGGTTCTCATTTTAATCAGGAGTTTGTGGATTTGGTTAAGACCATTAAACAAAACATAAACTGAACTGACCAACTTTATTTATCTTATTTTCTCAAGCGTTGCAAACTGACAAAAACATCATTTAACAGAAATTCAAAAAAGTTAGATTTTTTTTCAGTGTTTTGAATTCTATCCTTCACCGTTTCTATTTAATTTTTTTTTTTTTAATCATAAATTGTTGGATATTTGAATGTTATTGATACTTTCCAGCTGATGTTATCAATATTCTCTGAGGGTGTGATGCTAACTGTAGGCTCTGCTCTGTCTGAGGCTTTGTTATACTTTAATCTCATCTTTATTTAAGTCAGGTCAGGACCATAAACCTTGTATTGATCACAGGTTCTTGAAAATTTGCCATTCTAAATCCATTTTTCTTGATAAAATCTTACAACTTTTGATGCAAATTTTGAGACATCCAGGAATAGGATAATAAAAGTGAGTTGAACGAAGAAAACAAATGGACTTACTAGCTTTTTTGTTTGTTTGCTATTGTGGGCATTGTGTCACCATGGTTACATTCCACCATTAGAGATACATGTAGAACACCCCCAGCATGATGCCACTGCAAAGTATGAATTGAAAGGTCAACTATCTTAATAACCATAATAACCAGAGAGCACATTTCCAAATGGTAGCAGCATACTTTTATCCCTGCTTGAGTAATATTTGTATTCAAGTAACAGTAAACAGTAATAGTTTTAGTTACTGTTCTGACTGTAATCTACAAGTGACAAAATTTTATGATTTGCTCTGCTCTTTCAGATATGATTTCGTTTTCCCATTTTTTGTGTCTATCCTTTAAAATAGATTTGGTTCATTATTTAATATTTAGCTAAACAGATTTTATGTCATGACAGTTACTCTTTAGGTTGCTCTTACATGAGTAGTGGTTTTTCCCAAATACTTTTTAACTCTTCGATCATTCCTCGGACCATTACTTTGACCATTACTTTGTACTTCTACTTGAGCAATTACCTTGAAGTAATGTTACCTATTGAGTATAATATTTGGCTAGTCTACCCACCTCTTTAAAAGCTGTACCTTATCAGTTGCAGTGGTGAAACGTGACTAATTAAAAGTTGTGAAGTACTGTAGTACTTCAGTTTCTACTCCAATTCTGACTAGGACTGAAATGTTTTTTTATTATAGAGAGACCAGCTGAGACAGGCTGAAGATTTATTTTAAACATGTTTGGAATTTTAGCAGACAATATAACTGTTTCTTTTAAACAAAATTCAGCACAAATCTGTATAAAAATCATTTGAAGCTTTATTAGATCTCAGAATCTGCACAGAACACTTTCACTTTTATTTGAATATTTTTTGCTTAGGTATCTGTACTTTTACTTAAATGTCCTATATTACACAAAATTGACTCTTGTGAACTTTAAGTCATGTTAGAAAGTTGTTACCTCATGAAAAACATACCCTGAGTTTTTTTTTTCTTCACATATGTTTGAGTAATCCTGCATTAGTCTGTCTACATCTCCAAAACTCAAAATGCTCTGTTCCACCTTGTGATGTCATGTAGTAGTATTTTTCAAATTGCCAGGTACCTTTTATCTTTAGTTCAGTAGAGATGGGCAATTCCAGGCTCTGAAATCATCCTAAAGATTCTAGTGAAGGTGTATAGGGTTTTAAAACACAGTGGAACACTTCCTGTATTGCCACAAGACATAACAAGGTGGAAGAGAGTGTTTTCTGTTTGAGATGTGTTCAACATGTGTGAATGAAACAAAACACAACTCCAGGTATGTTTGTGATGAGGAAACATTATAGCATAGATCTGAAAATACTGCAATATGAGTCCTTTAATTAAGATTATTGAGTACTTCTTCCACTGATCAGTTGTCACTTTGCGTTCACTACTGTCTCATTACCAAACACTGACCCTGTGCTTTGAGTCCACCATGGGGAGTGCGGACTAGTGAAGCAGATGACTGTTTAGATGATTTGTCCCTAAGTGGATAACTCAAGAAAACATCTACACACACTAGGTGGTCCCATGTCTCCAGCATTATTGATAGACTGCGCATCTGTGGCTACGGTCAATGGGGAAATGCAACAACTCCTGCAAATGGACTACCAAATCATCTCTCGCAACACTGGAAACAGAAAAACAAGACTAAAAAGTATTACGTTTTTTATTGTGTGTTTTATGTAAATGTGTGCAACTGACAAAAATGGGTCTAAGAAGAATTTTGGAGCCTGGGAGGTAAATACAATTCTCCATGCATATCATCACTCACCGCCGTACATGAAATTAAGTAAGGACCCTGCAAGGCCAAAAGCAGTGCATTTATTCATGTTTATGTTTTATTGATGTGAGCAAAGAGAGAGATTTGCCCCAGGTAAGTCAACCAATCATTTTTTTCAAATTGGCTCTCCCCTCAGAGCAGCTGGGGTTTAGTCAGCCTTATATCCACACACATGCTATTCTTGTCACAACCATGATTCTGTTTACTTTAGGAGCATTCACCACCAGTAGTGCAATTTAAGAACCAATAAAGAACTGTTACTACACCTTCTATTTCCGTTAACAGTACATTTGAAAGTCTTAATTGTGCCATTCTTTTGGGGATGCTACGAGTTGTTGATGCTTTTAAACCAGATGCCCATGGGAAGAGCATAAAGGAGCCCTGACGGATTATTCTAGCTTCAAATTGTATTGTAAAATAATCTGGTTTTAATATGCTAAAACTAATTGTATTGATAAAGGTCCCAAGCCATCTTATAATGTTGTTCATCAAAAAAATTGAGTTGTGTTTTGTTTCATTTACACATATTTGAGTAACTCTTTATTGTTCGTCGGGTTACTTCTCCAAAGTTCATGATCCACTTTATGATGTAATGAAGCGACAGTTTTCAAGTTAACAGCTACTTTTTACAAGGACTGTCAACGTTAATTAATCACAAAAAAAAATCACACTAATGTTTTTTTTTAATGCAGATTAATAACACAGTTTATTTTGAACGCACATGCTCCTCTATCAAAAGATGACGCAGGTTATTAGGTCAGTGATCAGGTCTATCCATATGCGACTTTGGATAAAACTAAGGTAGTTTGCCTAAATATGCAGAATTTGTGTGTGAATGAAGCAAAACACAACTCCAGGTATGTTTGTGATGAAGAAACAATATAATATTATAACATTGATCCCCCTCTTGGGTCTGGTCTTGACGTGGCGAGGGGCCTTGCGCGTTCCCGGGACCTTGGAGAGCGATACCGTCGGGAGCTTGCTCCTGGTAGGGTCACCCTAGACGGGTCGGTCTCCAGGGTAGGTTCCAGACGAACATAGACCCCAGCGTGTCGGTACACTGTAAGGTGGCAGCCCCACCAACCGACTATCCTGCGGAGGGCTAACAACCCACCCAGCAGAAATCTTTTTGTTACAAAACTGACCAGAGAAAGAAGCTGGACTGCCCAAAATGGTAACGGACCCCAGCCTGCCCCCGACCAACAAGTACGGATCAACCTTCGTCACAGGACCCGTGTCGCAACATGGAATGTCCAGACACTCCTTCGCCCCGGAGCCGCCACCCTGCTGTCCTGAGAGCTCTGCTACTACAACATCACCATGGCAGGACTCTGCGAAGTCCGATGGCGAGGCAGTGGCGAAACAACAGCAGGCGACCACTGTTACATCTGGATTGGCCCCGAGAGACGGACAGGCCTTTATGGTGTGGCTCTCGCCATCCCAAAGGCCCTCCGTAAGTGCCTCATCAGCTGGACACCTCTGAACGACAGACTGTTGTCTGCCCGCTTTCTCCACCAGCATGGCAAGATGACAGTAATTGTCGCCTATGCGCTCACCGATGTCGCTGATGAGGATGCGAAGGGTGCGTTTTTGATCAACTCCATCAGGCTGCTAACCAAGCCTCACCATATGACATCACCATCATCCTCATGGATGCCACTGCCACTCTGTCTAGCTGCAACCCACAGGCTCACCTGTTGGCACAATTTTTGCCGACAAGACCACAAACGACAATGGTAACCGCCTTTTCCTTCTCTGCCACCATAACAACCTCTGTGTTGCTGATACCTGGTTTCCCCGGAAACTCATCCATCACTGGACTTGGTACAGCCCAGATGGCAGAACCAGGAAAGCGCTGGACCACATCCTCATATCTCGACGCTGGAAGTCGTTTGTCACCAACTGCCGTGTTTATAGAGGAGCAGAGCTTGGCAACACTGACCACTGCCTGCTGGTGGTCCAGCTTAAGCTAAAGCTGCGAGTCAACCAGCACACCAAGACCCCGCCTCGCCTGGACTACTCCCTACTCACTGATCCAAACATCACCGCAGACTTCAGCTGCTCCATCAGCCATATCTTCGATGCCCTGGCCCCGGACAAGGTGACTGACTGAACGACCTTTAAGGAGGGCGTCATTCAGTCAGCTCACAATGTCCTTGGATGCTCACGACCTTCACCGAAAAAGTCTTGGATATCGGAGAGGACACTTGACATCATCAACTGCAGGCGTGAAGCCCGACTCCTGTCGGAGTACCAGCGACTGAACCACCTGCGCAGAAGGCAGAAGCTGAACACCTAGAGTCTGCGGCCAACAACAACAACATGAGCCGGGTATTTAGTCTGCTGCGCCAAGCCCGTAATGGTCCATGCGTCAAGACAGCCCTGGGGAAAGATTCTGATGGCCACCTCTTAACAACTGAAGCAACCTGCCTCGAACGCTGGAAAGAGCACTTCAGCCTCCTCCTGCAACACGGCTCCATCCCGGCTGATTCCATCACCCCAGCTGCTGCAAATGTTGCATCCACCAGCAATGCTTGCAGCACAGACCCTGTCACCCCAGAGGAAGACAGAGCTGCTCTGAATAAAATCAACAACAGGAAGGCCCCCGGCATCTGCGCCATAACTGCTGAGATGCTGAAATCTGGTGGGGATGGCATTGTTGAGTGGCTCACCCACATATTCAACCAGGTGTGGGAGACAAAAGAAGCTTCCCAGCGACTGGACCAGAGGGGTCATCCTACCCTTCTGGAAACGCAAGGGCTAGACTGCTGCAACCACAGAGACATTACCCTTCTCTCCATCCCTGGCAAGCTCTTCACCAGGATCTTACTTATCCGTGCTCTCCCAGCCATCAGAAGCAGCCGCCGTCCCCAGCAGGCTGGCTTCATGCCTAACCGCTCCACAACAGACCACATCTCCGCCATTTGTCTGCTGATAGAGGAGACCTATGAATTCCGCAAAGACCGACATCTCTACATTGGGTTCATAGATCTGAAGGCTGCCTTTAACACCATCTGCCATGCTTCACTGTGGAGTATCCTACAGGCCCTTGGAGCACCACCCAAGATCGTTGCCCTACTCAAGCTGCTTTACAGCAACGGACAGAGCTGTGTCCGCGTTAATGGCAGAGACTCTGACTGGTTTCTCCAGAGGTGTCCGTCAGGGCTGCGTGGCTGCTCCCGACCTCTTCAACTGCATCATCAACCATCTGATGCTCAAGGTCTGTGAGCAGGTCCCCGGAGTATCCTTTGGCGACTACCGCCTGACTGACCTGGAGTACGCTGATGACGCTATTCTGCTCAGCACATCCTACAGCCAGCTGAGAGACGCTTTGGGCAAATACAGTGAAGAGGCAGGGAAGCTTGGCCTCCAAGTGTGCTGGGCTAAGACCAAATTTATGCATGTCAGTGATGGGCCGGATCCCGGCAGCTTGGCAATAACATTGTAGAGCCTGTCAAGTGCTTTGTGTACCTGGGGTCCATAGTGACCGACAACGGAGATCTGAATCCAGAGATCAACCACAGAAAAGCCCTGGCAGCATCAGCCCTGCAGTCCCTCTGGAAACCACTCTGGCGGCATTCTACCATCTCATGCATGATGAAGCTCTGGATATATAATTCCACCATACTCTCCATCCTGCTGTATGGCTCGGAGACATGGCCCCTGAACAAGACTCTGGCTGCCAGAGTAGATGGCTTCGATAGCAGAGCTCTTCGCACCATCGAAAATATCAGGTGGCCCCAGTGAATTTCCAACCAGGTGCTCAGAGCTTGCACACGCCAGCCCAGAGCATCTTGCCTGGCTGTGCAACGCCGCACCCGCTGGTTCAGTCATGTCCTCCGCCTTCCTGCTGACCATTCCACGAAAGCCATCCTCCAGTTTGATCCAATGGCAGCAGGCTGGAAACGACCACGAGGCAAGCCCCGCACTCGATGGCTTGACATCATCACGGGCGACCTCCAACAACTTGGAGTCACCCTGGAGGACGCAGAGCAACTGGCCCAAGACCGCCAGCACTGGAAAAAACTGGTTCATCTGGTCGGCTCAACGCACGGGGACGGGATGCCCCTCCCTTTGCTGGAGCCCTAAGTAAGTAAGTAAGTAACATTGATGAGAAAATAGCATAATGTTGGTCCTTTAATGTTGCACTCAGACCTGTTGGAATGAATGTTTTTAAATGTATTTTTGAGCAATAATACAAGCTACATAACAGAAAAACTGAGTAAACTTTAATGCCATACTGTGGAATATTTCAGACATGCATTAACATCTCCACTCAACAGGTAGTGGACCCATCACCAGAAAAGTTACATTATTCACCTTCAAACTAGTGGAAGAGTAACGGAATACAAGGTACTGTACGTACGATTAAGTTAAGTTTTTTTTCAAACAATTTTCTTTTTCCCATATACTGAGAATCCTGCATACTTCTGCTGTATATTTTTCTTCACTAAAATTGAACAAAAGGCAAAAAATGTCACATATATCAACCAACACATTTTCTTCTTTATAAAAATTTTAAAAACACCTTAAATTGCTTGAATAAAACCATGCCCACGTCACACACCACTTTCCCCACCCCCTATTCCCATGATAAAAACACATTACAACGCCTTTTCTTTTTGTCCATACACAGACGAGGACTCCGTCTTCCGCTTGGCTGCATTACCCATCTCCCCCTATGCACCACCAATGTACCAGGCATAATGTCATATGGTGATACTCCCTGCTCTTCTCAATGCTAATATCCCATGCTACAAATCCAACTTGTGTATCCAGTCAAGCATGTGACCGTATATGCAGCTGTACACCACCAGTCAGTGCTGGAACATTCAATAACAACCTAACAACCTATTTTTCAAGATTCAAATCACTTGTTGGTTGACATGAGCACCAGCCTGACTCCAGCTGTTTTTCCTGTCTAGCTATTCCATGTTAAAGGGTCCGTATACCTGGAGTTGTGTTTTGTTTCATTCACACATGTTTAACACACAAACCCTGCATATTTACGCTGAGTTCCTCTCTCAAACAACAAACACCCAGTTCCATCTTGTGATGTCATGTGGTGATTAGGGTTTGGCAGGATCCAATTTTTGATACCATTAAACCTTCTCAGCATTTTACTGGGGTTTATATATAATATGTATTACCATGGCTAGTTTTCATTCAGAAACAGAATAGCAGCATTATATTTGAAGATGAGACACAAGTTCTGATCAAACCAAACTTTGCCAGCCTGTTCGATCGCATCAGCATCAGCGCACAAGCTGTTTTTATCAGCGCTTATACTGTATGGAAATAAGCCCTGCGGTTTTGAGTTTTGTTTCTGTAAAACATAAACAAATATTTGCACAAAGATGCATTAAACATATTATTACTTAAAGTATATAATGAGTGGAGTACCGTAAATGTCGAGAGGACCAATCACAGCCCTTATTGTCTGCATCACTTCCCCCTGCTGTCCCTGTCTTTTTGACGCGTAGTTAGAAAGTTTCGGAGGTGCATGTTGGTCGTCAAGGACGCTGTGCATAGGGGGTGCACATCAATGCAAACGCGTTTTGATGCAGAACCATAAATTGGGCTTTACCTCGCCCTCAAGCTGGAACTTTCTCCTCTTCAGTGCAGCGCATCCCCTCTTGACTCTCAGCGTTCAATCCATCACAAACTTTACAGCTCAGCATCACACACAAACCGCCAGTCACGTTTTTTTTCTTCTTACTCGCTGCGTGTGGACCGATATCTCTGAGCGTAACGGTGTTTGAAGAGGAGAGAGGCCGGGGCGAGAAAGTCCACACTGTGGTTTTAGGTCCTTATGCAGATTTTTTTAGTGATGGTAATGAAATTGATACTGTTGCTACTTTGATACCGCGTGATACTGTATTACCATATTATCGGCCAGCACTAGTGGTAATACAGGAAGTGCACCGCTGTGTTTCTACACAACAAGCACCTTCACTAGAATCATTTGGATAATTTCAGTGCTGGAATCGCCCGTCTCAACAGAACTGAAAGGTAGCTGTTAACTTGAAAACTACCACTACATGACATCACAAGGTGGAACTGAACATTTTCAGCTGCAGACAGACTAATCATAAAGTGTTACTCAAACATGTGAATGAAACAAAACACATCTCCAGTATATTTTTGAGGAGGTAACAACATTCCAACATGGTTTAAAGCTCACAAGAGTCAATTTTGTGTAATCTAGGACTTTTAAAAGAAATTGAACTAGTTTATTATGCATTCTGCAATACGAGTTGTATTGACAATTGAGCCCCCAGTAACATTCCCCTCAAATATGATCTTGTACTAATTGGCTTCACACCTCCACATACGCGCACATTGCAGGAACACAAGAATTACTTTCAAGTTGCAACTGCTTTTGAACCCTAACCAAAAGGGACAGTTTCCAGGTCTAAATTAATTTCCAGGGGACCTACAAATCGTGAGTGATATTGGGGTCTTTGTGCGCTAGCGAGCACACGGAGATATTTTATCATTATTTACCATTTGCTGAAAAGATAAACTCATTTACATAAGTGACATGAAATGCTTGACATGTTTTTCGCATGTTCCGTGTCCTTCTTTTGACACCCGTAGTTGATGTTTTTCTCTCGCGTGGCGTTTTCAGAGCCCAATGACCCATAGGAAGCTGATTTGAATCCGTCAGGCGATTAGAGGGCTTCATTCAGACCGTACTGTGTGCGCTTTGATTTGAGCTCGCAAGGACAGATATGCGTGAATATGTGCCAAACGCGCAAATGTCTTCCATGAAAAGCGTGTGTATGCTGGATGAAATTATGAAGAATTACTCCACTGTGTTTTTTCTTTTATTCAATGCATCACATGTATAGGGTGATAGCAGAAAAACAGCTTTCATAAACTATGTATTTTCAATGTGTTTTCTTAAAGGTGCACTGTGCAACTTTTTGGTTGGGGGTCTGTCACCTGCTTTTTTCTATGGATAAGTCATTGCTCTGATGGAAATGCTCCACAGTATGACTTTAAACCGGTCTACCTTACATATATCCAATTACAGGTGGTTTTATTGCAAAAAAAACAAACAAGCATTCTGACTGTGAGTGAGGTCGTCTCTCCACAGATCTGACCTGTAACTCGGCCTGGTTTGGTCTCCGTGAAGATAGAAATGCCATACTGTGAAACATTCCAGACTAAGCAATAACCATGAAGAAGCGCATTTGATGGAAAGTTACACAATGCACCTTTAAAAGAAACAGTAATATAATGCAAACAAAATGTAAAAAAAAAAAAGAAAAAAAAAAAAGAAAGAAACTAGGGTGGTGGTTCAAATCTTGCTTGACCCAGCTCCTACTGTGGACAAAGTGCTTCATTCATCTCGTGTTTTTGTATTTGCAGGCCCACTGACAGAAATTTAGGGGCCCAGGGCAAGAAGACTTGCATTGGGCCCCCCTCAAATAATAATCAACAGGCACAGCTTCCAATTCTGGGTCCCTAAGACAACAGACCTGTTTGTCCTCCCCTCGCAATGACCCTGTGTGTGTTTGCAGTGCATATGAATGACTGTGTGTGAATGATAGTGTTCAGGAGTGCAGTGGTGGCAGAATAGTCGCCACATATTTGGTATTCAATCCCAGGACAATTGTGTCAAGGATCATCATCATTGTGAGGTGACTTTGTGTACCAGGAAAAACACTAGCTAAAGACTAAGGGACTGTTATCGTATATCTCTGATCAGTGTATCCTAATTACACACGTCATCGACTAACTGATGTCCCAGGCAAATTCAATGAACACATCTTCTTGAGGTGAATTATGTAACTTGTCTACATTTCTCATTAAACTTAGCTATGTCTTTATGTTGTTATTGCCAGATTTTACTTGTAATTCTTCTCAATGGTGAAACAAATGTAATGGCATACTGTGGAATATTCCAGCTAATCTATAACAGCCTTTTAGAGACAAGCAGGTGGCAGGCCTTCCACTAGAAATCTTGTTTAAAGTTGAATTAAACACTAAATCAGCTTTTTTGCAACTAAACCCTGTTTATGGTGTAATGACATTGTCTACTATCCCTAGTCCTTTTGGGTAATTTTGGTGCAAACTAGGTATAATGACAGCTTTGTCCTCAATAACAGTGAAAAGTGATTACAGGCAGATGTTTCTGATTCCAAACACGTGGGCGGAGGTTGAAGCGTGGATACCGGTTTGGCCAATCACACTGTTTACAGCTCTGTTTGAAATGTGGTTATGGGAAGAGCTCTGGTTTTTTGAGGGACAGTAGAGGAGAGTGTGTTTCCACTGATCGGGTTTGAATCCCGCTCTCAACAAAAATATCTTTAGTTGGGCGGTCAGATCCAGTTGGTGCAATTCCAGCTCCCACAGATGAATTCTGTCATTGTCCTTGGGAAAAACACTTCACCCACCTCACACTTAAGGTCTGGACACACTGCGGTATGAATGTGTGGTTGGGTGAGTGGATGTGAAAGATGTCAGGTGGCACCAGGATGTCACAGTGGGGCAGTTGCAACAAAAAACTCTTGTTGTGTCCTTAGGCAAAGCACTTCATCCACATTTCCTAGTATCAAAGTGGTCTGTGCGTGAGTGATGATGGTGTGGAGACAGTGTGGAGTGAATGAATAATGTTGTAAAGCGTCTTTGAGTGTCCAGAAAACGGTTATATAAAACGGATGCATTATTATTATTATTATTATTATTATTATTATTATTATTATTATTATTATTATTATTATTATTTATTTATTTATTTATTTAAGATGGAAAAGAGCTAAATTATTTTATTAGGACTAAATACAGCTTGGATTTTTCAATTTTCATTTTACAAATCATTGTTATTCTAACAAAAACAACAACAAAAACTCAGACACACACAATTTCATTTTGATTCCTTCTTTTTCAGGGCCTGTATCTATTAACTGAAGTCTTAAAAACTGTAATTAAACCAAGTTATAGATCAAAAATATAAACTGCATTACATTGCCTGTTTTCCCTCTCTAACACATATAGATTCACTGGTGCATGGGCTAATCTGCTCTGCGGCTAATTGTCTTAGCTCGCCGTAATTGTTTTGTCACTTTACATCAAGGGCAATAACAGGACTAACTTCATTTGTGTGCATGTCACCGCTCACGTATGCTAACCTGCCTTTACATATTAAAATGCACACAGCACTATCAGAAGGTGAACTAAATGTCAAATACTATTGCAAAATCTGCCATCTATAGCTTTGTTTATCCCGCTGTATTCCAATAGACTAGCATGGCCACTACGAAAAAATACATAGACAATTTGATTTGTTTTGAAAGCTATTACATCCTCAACTTCATTAGCGGAATAGAGATGCAGAGCCCAGGGCGACAAAAGTAGTACCTGATTATTCTGACAAATGTTTTTTTCTTAAGTCAACTGGCTAATTAACAAACTCCTATTCCACACATTTTCTACCATTTGAGACATTTCAGGTGCAAAAAATATATAAAAAAATGAAAAAGAAATCTCATTATTAGGAGATTACTGGCAAAGCATAGGATCTGACTGTGCCTTGTTCAGCTGAATAAAACTGAAGACTGGAATTGAAGCGCTCACCCCATTTAGCGTGACACACACAAAAAAACATCTTGCTTGTTGTCACGGTAATGTATTCTTGCATCTATGAGAGTGATCTGATACAAACACCTGCGGAGATAACAGAGCCATTTGGAAATTAGCATATATTTTTTTAAGACTTGACAAAAAAGAGGACAAAATTATGAGGTGGGTTGAGCAGTAAAAAAAAAAAAAGAGAATGGGAGAAGAACACATTGATTGTTTGTGCGATGGTGTGTGGAAATTAAAGTTATAAGACTGTCGCCCAAAAAAGAAAGAACTGAGGATCTATATTCAATGAAGTGATACATTGAATAGTGAGCGGTTGCCTAAAAATACTTCCAAAACGATTTTCTAGAAAGGAATGTGTTTTGGTCTTATAGCTGATCGCATTTTTAAAGGTCCTCTATAATGAGTTTTTCAGGGACCTAGTTTGGAACAATGTTACTGCTTAAAATGTAAAATCAGTAGTGGTATTGGAGCTAAGACCTGATTTCCGACCAAAATGCCAAGATTAAATTGTGCTTCTCTCTGGAAGTTAAAAAACAATAGCTGCTATATGTTCTGAGCATAGACTATTTAAAGAGATGGACTAAAGGAGTGTGACATTACCCTTACTGTTCAGCTCCAGTCAAATGAAGCTCATCGGTTCCGGCAGTTACAGGGGTGAATTTGGAGCCAAGTTCCATATTTGGAATTTGGACCATAAGTATTATAGTAAAGAGTCATTCCAGAGTGAGGCTGTTGAAGGTAATGCCCCTTTCTGCACTCACTGTTGGTTTAGCAGGCAGCGGGCCCGTAGCAACACGGTAAATCAAACCTGTTTCCAACACTAGTGGGAGCAACCTCTGCGAAAGAAGGTGCCTCATTTGTCTTGTCAATGTTCATATCCTGATTTACAGACAAAATAACGAAACACTAGGATCAATTCAATTTATTTTGTAGTGCCCAAAATCGCAACAACAGTAGCCTCTAAGGGCAGGTTAAAGGGATAGTTTGGGTTTTTTGACATCTGTATGGAATCCCTGTCAGCCCCGTCGACTTACCTCCCGACAGCATCTGGTGAGCCAAGTTCTTGCCCGGTTTCGGAGCTGATGAAAGTAGTCCGCCAACTTGGCTGGGGTATGACCAGAGAGAAAATAGTATCAAGCGATTATGAGGTCTGACTTTTTCGTGGTTCGTGATGCAAATGTATCGCTCTTTTGAACACATATTGCTTTGAGAAGAAAAACGCTTTATTTTTGTGACTCCAGCCAACTTGCTGGACACTTTCATCAGCACCCAAACCAGGGAAGAACTCGGCTCACCGAACGCTGTTGGAAGGTAAGTCAGTGTTGATGCATGACACTGCTGATGGGGATGCCGTACAGATTCATGTCAATAAACGCAAACTATCCATTTAATATGAACATTTAAGACCAAAAAACAAGCCTGACAGCAGCGTTTAAGGAGAGAGGGGTGACAGTTTTTCAATATAAGGTGAACTGGAGCTGATGGAGTCAGAAGCATGCCCACTCTCACTTTCTAGCACTTTAGCTATAACACGACAGCTAAAAGAAAAAGAAAAAAAATCAGAAGATGCTGCAAATGATAGCCTACATTCACTTCCCCGACTAGAGGAAAGAGCGCAGACAAATTCTAATGAGTTTCTAAAATCCTTCCCTATCATCAACTAACAAGTGTGTAGTGCAAAATTCTAGGCCCTGAGTACAAATCATCTTGGTGGTCCTGTATTACATGTTCTCATATAAAAATTACATGACAGATTTTGTGAAGGGCCCTGGATAAACAGCCCTCTTTACCCCCCCAGTGGGACGCCCCTGCCTACTCCCCCATAGTTGAGAAATTAACCGTATATGCAGAAGGTGCATGGAAAAAAACCACTGTCCTTGAAAAGAAATGGCGTGTGCGCTGTTAGCCTTCCTCTCGTCTCTCCTCATCTTATCGCCGCTCCAAATTGATTGTTTGTACATTTGCGGGTGAAAAACATACTCCGGGGACAGTGCTTTCATCAAGTGCGCCCCCGTCAGATGTCCCCTGTGCATTAGCTAGCCTCCGAGTTTGCTTATCCTGCCCACTTCCTTAGCCTTAGTGCTTGCAGAGCTCTTGATGCTTTAAGCTTGAGAGAACCGCAGCAATCAATTCGGTCCATTACAGCAGGAAATTAATGAAATGGACTGGCTGTAGCGGAGACTGGCTCTCAAATGCACGCTCCATTGTGGGAGGAAGAGCCGGTCATGATGGGCAACTTATGTCTTTGGCCTAGACACAACAATGCCTCCCATTACATTAGGGACAAGCATTAGCCGGGCCTGTCTCTCAGATCTGTGGTGAGAAAGCAAAAAGGAGCTGCTTTCTGGTTGGAAAAGAAATATTAATGGAACAACCGGTCACTTTAATCAGGGGTAGTTCGGTTCTTTTGAAGTATTAGCTCCAGCTGGCGGTTAGACATGCCTTGGATAATATGTTGGAAGAACTGGAGTGGCTTGAACACTTAATAAAAACTAAAAACTAAAAATAAAGACGTACATTTTTGTGTCAATACAAACGATTTTATGAGATCATAACTGGAGTTGTGTTTTGTTTCATTCGCACATGTTTGAGTAACACTTTATTATTAGTCTGTCGCCACCTCCAAAGCTCAAAATGCTCTGTTCCACCTTGCAATGTCATGATTTGGTAGCATGTTAATAGCTCCTTTTACATGAAGATTGGCAATTCCAGGGCTCAAATAATCTAAATGATTCTAGTGAAAGTGTATGGAGTTTAAAAGCACAGTTGAGCACTTCCTGTATTACCACATGACATCACAAAGTGTTTTCTGTTTGAGAGAAGAACGCAGCCTAAATGAACAGGGTTTGTGTGTTAAATATGTGTGAATGAAGCACAAATCCAGGTATGTGTGTGATGAAGAAACAACATTATAACATCAGAAAATAGTGTGATGTGGGCCCTTTAAATGTTGTATTTATTGGTGATACAATCATACACCAACGATTCACTTTTCTAAACCGGTTGAATAGGAGTTTACACCAGCCCTGTGAACATTTTATTCATTGCAAAAAGTTGACATAGATCTTTTAGAAGTGTATTTGTTTTGATGTCAGTCATTGATAGATTCCAGTGCACTTTGTCAGTCTCATCTCATTTAGAAGTGACATACTTTCTGAGAGATGAGGCTTTGTATAATTTTGAGATTCTAAATGGGCCAGATTCATTTAATGGGACAGGGGCACAGGAGGGTGAGGGGGACAGGGCTGAGAGGAAGACGCATTGCTGTTGATTTTTTAAAATGTCATTTTTCAGTCCTGTGAACTCCCTGGGTCCTGTTCCATTCGTCATCATTGTGCAGGGCTGGCAGTGCACAACTTAAGTGATGGATATCTCAAACTCTGGACAAATAAAACAGCAGAGGATGGGGCCAGATAACGACAAAGGAGCACTACAAAGCATTCTTTAGAAGAGGGAAGGCTTCAAAAAAAAAAAAAAGTTAAGTGTTTTCTAATCAAATCACAGAGATCAGACGAGCTGTTAAAATAATTTGACTCAAGTTGATCCCAAAAGTAGTCACCCAAATTATTATTAGGTAAAATGGTTGAGTACTCCTTGAGTTAAAGAAGATGCATTATTTTTTTCAGATTTTTAACATTAAAATTTAATAGGTCCAGACAGTCCACTGACTTCAGAGCTGATGAGCCCCGCCTCCTCATATTTCACCATAGACTGTTTAAATAAATAGACATAGCTAACACGTTTGTATGCAGACTCTTCCCCCTCCGCCTGACCCTGGCTCCCACTGACTTACATTGGAATATTCTCGCCCGTCTCTGTAACTGTAACTTGTCATTTGGATCTTAAACTGTTCTGATTAACCTGCTCTACTTGATCCTGGTGGTTTTTTTCACTATTTTGTTTGTCAAAAAATTATATTCATCATATGGAGCCTGGTTCTAAATTTGCTCCTGTAACCGTAAGCATCACGAGCTTCATTTGAGTGGAGCCGAAACAACTCGTCACACTCGCTTAGTCCAGTTTTTTATCGTCTATGTATTTTACCAACACCAGACTGTGTATTTATTTCATTTTTCATTCCGCACTCTTCTCTTCTCTCTAATTCCCTCTAATTTAATGTCCCATCTCTATTTTAAAATTTTATGATGATTATTTATGTTTTGATTTGTTTGTATAGTGATTTTAATGTATTTCTTATCCTGTAAAGCACTTTAAATTACTTTGTGTATGAACTGTGCTATACAAATAAACTTGCCTATTGTTGAAAAAGGGTAGGTAACATCTTTGACTGTACATATACGACCCATATACATTTATCAATAATCATAATAAAGTGCAGAACAGTGGGTAGAGATAGGGGCTAAGTGAAAATGGAAATTATTGGAGTACTCAGGCCTCAAATACAGGGAAACAAGCACAAATGAATAAAAATGCAACTTAAAGAAATAAATGATGAGTGAACACTATTATAACATGGTTAAAACCTCATAAAACTCTGATTTACATAATACCCCCCCTTTAAGGTAAAATAAATAAAAACACCACTTATATCATCGTGTGACTCATATTGGGAAGAGCAGCTAAACCTGCAGCAACACCATGCAGGTTCTTACTGAGCCTTTGTTGTCCTTTATGCTCGTGTCCTGGTGGTAACTTGGCTTTGAGAGAGGAGCTACCTGCAGCAGGAGGTGAAGGGGGCGAGTGGATGAGTGGATCTGAGCTGTACACTGAGCCACTGTTTCTATGGACCCTCCCACACACTGTACTCCACTCAGATACTGGACCCCACACACACTGTACTCCACTCAGATACTGTATATGGACCCCACACACACTGTACTCCACTCAGATACTGTATATGGACCCCACACACACTGTACTCCACTCAGATACTGCCACTATGGACCCCACACACACTGTACTCCACTCAGATACTGCCACTATGGACCCCACACACTGTACTCCACTCAGATACTGTATATGGACCCCACACACACTGTACTCCACTCAGATACTGCCACTATGGACCCCACACACACTGTACTCCACTCAGATACTGTATATGGACCCCACACACACTGTACTCCACTCAGATATTGCATAAGCCCAGGCCTGTCACTATGGACCCTACACATCCACTGCACCAGGAGCTCCAGAATCATCCCTCAGGGCGACGCTACGTGCTCCCTCGGGGAAAAGCCAACAGCACAGGGACAGTTTTGTTCCTGCAGTGATAGGCACACTCAACAGGAGAGGTGTCCTGGTGGATTGTCTTCATTTTAGTGTTATAGGACGCTTTCTATGATTCATATTATTATCTTTTTTATCATTATTACCCCTGGGCACTTATAAAGAAGCCTATCAATATCCAGGTAAGTTAAAATGACTTCAGTTAAGAATATTTTGCTTTATTTGGGTAGGATCAACTTGACAAGTAAAATTATCTGCCAGTGGAATAAGTGTTTTTCTTTTAATTCAGGCAATATTCAATTTTGTTTCTTATTTTAAGTGCAAAAAGTGGTTGTTTTTCTTATTTCAAGTGTAGCAAGATGTATTTTCATATTTTAAGTACAAAATGTCTTATTCTGCTGAGAGATAATTTTACACAAATCATGATAAAACTTTCTTAATTCAAGTCATCTTAACATGACAAGATTTTTTTTACTTTAACTTTTTACTCAAGTAAGACTACTCTACTCTACTACTACTTTCAAAATATTCAAGAACTACACATTGCACATTTACGCAACAACACACCCTAAACATTTATACACATCTAACTTATTAAGAGTCTTTATAGTTTTGTTTTACATGCTCGTGTTAGTTCAAGCACAATCCTCTTAATAACCCTTTTATGCATTGAAACAGTATCTAATCACCAAATGCTTACTGCTCATTTTAAGAGGCGTGTGGATTTTGGCTGAGCTGATGTATTGGCCAGCCAGCGTCTTGTCAATGGTGATTGATTGGACAGCTAAAGACATGGCTTCTACAGCAGTTAGGCCTAATTAGAACAACTCTCCAAATACAATGTGAAAGTGTTGCAGCAGTGGAGGCACAGCATTCTCAGTCAGTGGATCCATTTAGCCGAAATAGCTTAGCAGGATTCACTAGCCTATAGTATTGTATTTGCTATTGCACATACAGGTTGCACAACAAAATAGTATAGATCAGTATGACCATTATTAATTGGGATGCAATAATACTTTAAGGGCCCATGTTACACTATTTTCTGATCTCTGTTACAATGTTGTCTCTTCATCAAGAACATGCATGGAGTTGTGTTTTGTTTCGTTCACACACAAACTCGGCATATTTAGGCTGAGTTCTTTACTGAAATGGAAAACACTCTGTTCCACCTTGTGATGTCATGTCCTGTATTGCGATACAGGAAGTGCTCTACTGTGTTTTTAAACTCTATACACCTTCACTAGAATCATTTGGATCATTTCATGCCTGGAATTACCCATCTCTACTGAACAAAAGGTAAAAAGACACAGCTGTTAACATTAAAACTACTATTGCATAACATCACAAAGTGGAACTTTGTCTCCCAAGGGAGACAATAAAGGCTAATCTAATCTAATCTAATCTAACTGAGAATTTGGAGCTTTGGAGATGTAGTACATAAAGGGTTACTCAAACATGTGTGAATGGCACAATGAAACACTATGTTTTTCAGGAGTTTACCACATTATAACAAAGTCAATTTGGGGTAATATAGGACTTTAATATAATACAATACATGAGTGCCTCAGTGCATGTCACTGCTCCAGCACATTAATCGCTCCATCTTTTCTCCAATATGTGAGTAAACAGCTCCATAAAGGCCTAACTGCTATTTCAAACAGACACTGACTCAAACAATATGTTAGCATAAAAATAGAAGAAACATTTGGTTTTGCTCCTCTTATTTCTCTCTTCTCATTTACCCTCTCAGTGTTGTATTTGGAGTGATGTGTGCATGTTTGAGTAATTTTTAGTTGCTTATTTTCACAACACAATATTGGCAATCAATTGTCAATCCCGTTTTCACTGGCAACGGCATATGCCCACTGCTTCCTACTTATTTTGTTCTCTTATTTTATTTTCAATTAATATTGTGATTTTAAATGTGCAAATTACAACATAATGATCCACGGCTGTCATACATTAAAACTATATAGCTGACATAAACACATTATGTCTGCTTTAACAAATTATACTAAAGTGCTGATTAGAAAAGAAACTATGTTTGTTATGTACCATAATTTTAATTATCTCGTCATCTGTGTTACTTCCTACCTACTGTACATGTCTAGCATTAGGTCTCATTATCTCCCCGGCACATCTCCCTTTGCACTGCTTACACTTAAATGTCACCATGGGAACACTGTAGGTCATCCTGAACATGTCCTGTATCTCATGTTCAGGTATTAGGTGTAATACATCTTGTAATAAGACATGTCGTTCATGTGACTAATACAAATCAGTACAAAAGTGTTTTTTTAATCACCTTTTTCCTGCAATTATTTAAAGGTGCATTGTGTAACTTTTTTAGTGGAGGGTCCATCAAATGCTTTTCTCCATGGAGATGTTATTGCGTTGTCATTAAACCTTTCTATCTTACTGTTTTTCAAGGTATGTTTTAGCCATAAAGCTGTAATTCAATGCATGTAAGGTCGAGCTGTGTAATGTCATACTGCGGAACATTTCAGGTAGATCAATGACATATCCATGGAAACAAACAGGTGACAGACCCCCAACCAAAAACGTACATATTTTTATAATACACATTTTTGCCAGCTCACAAACCACTATATTAACACCTTTGTCATTGTTAGTCTTAAAGGAGCACAATGTTACTTCTGTGAGCGGGCTTGCCTGTCCACAGATCTGACCTGTAACTTAGGCTGGTTGCTTCACCAGAAATGAAATATATCCATACTGCAATGTAATGGATACAGTTGCTTTTGCATCTAGATGACACATATAGCAGGTAAAATGCTATGGGAAAGCTACAGTTTTTTAACCCAATAACAAGTATCATGACCGATACCAATCCGATACCAATTCTAATACATTTACTCTAATATAAAGAATTATGGTGTAAAAATGTTATCCTATCTTCTCATATATCTTTGTTATTCATAGACTATAGGGCGTTTTTTAAACTAAAAAATGTGCTCCGTTGCTAAGCATGATGAAATTTTACTTGAAAATGAAAACTGAATTATTACAAATGAAGACATGATGGTCAGTGCTTTGTAGTTGGTGGGAAAATGGTGGAAGGAGCTCATTTGAACTCAGCACCGGGGAATACAGGAACAACTACAGGAAAAGTTTTCATGTTATTTTTATGTCCCATGTACACCAAAATATATGGGTCAGGCTGGTCCATATGGGCAGTACACTAGGAGACAATTCTTCATCTTGTGTGCATAACAACAAACACCAAAAATAAATAGTTGGTGGCAAAAGGTGCAGTTCTTTAGGTAATAAAATCTACCAAAACGTTAATTTATTTCTGTTTTCTTTCTTTCTTTCTTTCCACCTTCTCCTTGACGTGTTTATGCAACTCACTGTGAATCAAATTTAAGATTTTAATAGCTGCAATAACTGTGGGAAAAAAACAACAGATGCAGGTGCTGGGGTTTAAGTAGTCAGAATTCAGATCAGGGAGAGTCCTTTTAGGTTTAAACCTACAGGATTTCAGCGTTGAAACTGGCAACTCAAATGGAAGACTCCCGTGAGGCTCATTCTGCTCTCTGATTGGTCAGTCAGCTCAAATAAACCGCGAACAATGCTTTTGTAATTAAGAATAAATCAGCATTATATTTGTTATCAGTAAAAGCTATATTTGATTTGAACATTTTGATTTCATATTGGGACAGTTAGATCATATTTATGAACAAATCAAAATCTTACATTCCTTTAGTAAACGATTTGTTAATTATGAATTAAGTTCATATTTTACAAAGGCTATTAAAATTAAGTTAATATTGTGTTACCATATTTTCCCCAAATTCTAAATATCCAAAAATATGATTTATTTAAAGGGCTCATATTACGCTATTTTCTGATCTGTGTTATAATGTTGTTTCCTCATCAAAAACATACCCCAGTTGTGTTTGGTTTAATCCACACATTTAACACACAAATCCTGCATATTTAAGTTGAGTTTCTCTCAAATAGAAAACACTCTGTTCAACTTTGTGATGTCATGTGGTAATACAGGAAGTGCTCTATTGTGTTTTTAAACATCATACACCTTCATTAGAATCATTTGGATACTTTCAGCTCCTGAACTGCCAATATCTGCTGAACTGAAAGGTAAAAGACAGCTGTTAACTTGAACCTGAAAACCATCATTTTGACCTTTGGAGATGCAGTATTACTCAAACATGTGTAAATGAAACAAAACATAACACCAGGAATGTTTGTGATGAACAAAGTCATAACACGGCCTAAAGCTCACAATATACTCACATAATATATTACCTTAAACACACACCTCACTGATTTTGTCAAATTTCTTTCCGTAAATGACTCGACCCATTGCAAACACTGGTGATTGATTAACTTTATTATGTGCTATATACACTATTCTGCTCTCTATACACCAGCAGCCCTACAGTCACTTTGAAAGCCTCTATGGCCTGTAGCCCATCCAGATAGACTTTTCTATTTCCTAAACGTGCCGCTCCGTATTTGGGGGGCTTTCATCATCTCCATTGATTGCACAGTGTGTGGTGCTTTAGGTCTGCACTCGATGGGAAAATCCATTTCTCTGGCCTCCTAATACATTCCTGTCAGCGTAAAATGGTGTGTTAAACCATTATTTAGGCTGACTGCCACCTGAGCAGCCCCAGTCATCTTTAAACATGATACTGAGCTCGGTCGGGGTGTCGCTAGAGGCAATACGCCGCTTCAAGGCTCGGCTCGTCCCTGTGCGTAAAGCTCGCATACTGGGACAAACGGCTACAGCTGTATTCAGAAAGACAAAACAAAATCAACACTGGCAGGAGCTGGGGGGATAAAGATGGTGGTTTATTCTAATACTAGTGTGGGATTTATACAGGTTTTATAGCATTTGAAAGGTCTGCATTTTTAACAACATTCTAGACTGTATCTATGGGTAACTTTTGCCACATTTACCGTATTTTTGGACTATAAGTCGCATACGTTTTTCATGGTTTGGGTGGTCCCGTGACTTATACTCGACTCATAAATATAGGTATTTGAGCAGCAGAAAGAAAGTCTGGAGTGAGCGAGAAACTTGTGAGGGACTGGGGAAAAGCGGAGGATACTCGAAGAAAACAAAAACAGTGGGCTAAAAACGTGATTTAGCTGGAGTTGGCTTAGTTGCTCAGAAGTGACACAGAGGATGAATAATTCAATGGATTTAGTGATTTGGAGTGAGATGGAGAGTTTGGTAAACTTATGTTATGTTCTGTTGTTTCTGCTCTAGTTCTCTAAATAACTGTTACATGAACATACCAGACACATGTTCAGCTTGTTGTTCTCTGTTCTATTGGTATTACTATAAGTTGCCTTTCAAGATGAAATGTCTGTTTTTGGTTCTTTTTATAAAATAAATTTCCGCCAAAAATGCGACTTATAGTCCACTGCGACTTATATATGTTTTTTTCCTTCTACATTGTGCATTTTTTGGCTGGTGCAGCTTATATTCTAACTTATAATCCAGAAAGTATGGTAAGTTAAAAACATCTAGTTCTGGTTTAGTCCTGGTCTAGTCCAGGTTTAGTCCTGGTCTAGTTTTGGTTTAGTCTTGGCCAAATTCTGGTCTGTGGTTTAGTGCTGGTTCAGTCCTGTTTTAGTCCCTGTTTTAGTCATCGTAGTTTTCGTTTAGTCTGGTTTAGTCTTGGTTCTAGTCCCTGTGTGTAAAGTTAACATACTGGGACAACGGCTACAACTGTATTCAAATAAAGAAAACAAAATCAACACTGACAGGAGTTGGGTAGATAAAAATGGTGGTTTATTCTAATGCTGGCGTCGGTTTTATACAAGTTTTATGCTGTAGTTTAGTTCTGGTTTAGTTCTTGTTTAGCCGTGGTCTAGTCCTTGTTTAAACCTGGTCTAGTTCTAGTCTAGTCTAGGTGGGTTTAGTCCTTGTTTGGTCCTGGTCTAGTCCTGGTTTCATCCTGGTCTAGTCCTGTTTTAGTCCTGGTTCGAGGCTCGACTAGTCTCTGTGTGTAAAGCTCAAATACTGGGACAACGGCTGCAGCTGTATTCAAATAAAGAAAACAAAATCAACACTGATAGGAGTTGGGAGGATAAAAATGGAGGTTTATTCTAATGGTAGTGTAATATTTATACAAGTTTTAAGGTTGAGATGAATTTGCAGCATTTGACAGGACTGTATTTTTTACATTTTAAACTACACAATAATGTGTGAAATTTCCATCGCGACTGGCTATTTAAAATGCAATATTATATCTTTTGAACGGGAATAGGCCTCAAAATATTTAATGTAAAAGGAAGATGAATTAAATATATGGTATAATTTAACTGTCAAAATGTAGACGCTTTGACTTGGGTTATAATTAATAGAACGTCTTTCATTACCGGTACATTGGTCTGTATTACTTTTTCATTTTATAATATAGTAGTAGCATTATCTCCCATGGAGTTAAACTTTTGCCCTTCATTCTGTGTTTATGACATTAATAATAGAACATACACAGATTCCACATTGTAGGAAGCTTTTGGAAATTTTGGTACTTTTTTAGCACCAGTCTCCATTTGAAGCAGGTTTACACAGAGTAGAAATAGGGACTAAAGCTACATTTTGAGAACTCTTTTAGCTCCTGTTCTGGGAGATACTTTCCAACCACATCAGGAAATGTTGGGTGATAATAATACAATATAATAAAAACTTTACTGGGACTTAGTTCATAGTTCTGTTACATGTGGAAATAACTATTGTGAGTGCAAGCTATCTTACGAAACCTGGTTATGTAGTTATTAGGGATGTAAGAAAGAGTCTATTCAGTGATATTTCATTGCACAATTCTTGAATTGCTTCAAAATTCATCTGAACTGATTTTTAGAATAATATTTTTCTCTAAAATTCATTAGTCGCATTCACTGTTCTCATGATTTTAAAAAGGTAATCATTTATATTTCAGACAATTTGTTCCTCGTGAAGGTGTAGTTGACAATATTATTGGAAATAATTATTGATAAAAGTATTGGGCAGCACGCTGCCCCGCGACCCAGCCGGATTAAGCGGGAGAAGATGGATGGATGGATGGATGGATGGATAATTATTGATAAATTCAAATATATTCAAATATATCATGCATTGTTTTAGTATCGGGATATATCGGGATATATTGAATCGTGACATGCATATCATGATATGTATCGTATTGTCAGACTCAAGGCAATGCACACCCCTAATACTTATGTCTATTACCTAAGACTTAAAGGTGCACTGTGTAACTTTTGGAGACCATGGAGATATTTATGTACCATTTTGCCTTGATAATGCCACAGTATGGAAATAAATTTGGTCATCACAATAGAGACAAGTTAATGGTCAGATCTATGGAGAAGCAAGCATGTTCAGAGTAAGAATTCATGTTTTGAAGGTATTTTTGAGCTATAAACACAAATGCAAGGGATATATGTATGTTTAATATCTCCATGGAGACAAGCAAGTAGCAGAACCTCCACCTTAGAAGTTACATAGCGCATCTTTAAATATTATAATGAAAATAATATAATATCAGTCACATAGAACAGTGGCCTAAGAAAAAAAATCTGGTGACTTGAACTTCAGTATTTCCACACTGGTTCTTACCAAATGTGACAAAATGTGAATAAATTAGTTTCTAAATAGTTTTACAGTTAGCATATTGGCAAATCTGAATATGATAATTTCCAAGGTAGTGTTAATTTGCACTAAGTTATACCATTTAAAATCTCCTCTGGACTTTGTGACGATAGCAATTCTCTTAACCATTTATTCTAAAGAAGCCAAACATTGAGTAAGACGTCTTCGGACAGCAATGATGAACGACTGTTGTAAAGATATTAGTTTAAGTTTACTTTTGATTAATAGCACCTGGATCTCATAGTCAGCTCCCTTTGCTAACTTTTCACTTTAGAATTTATAATGATTGATGGGCTGAATCTGCATTGGCAAACAGCTCAGGTCCGCTACACGCAAAATACTTGTCCACAACAGCTTGAAATTCTGAAGCTACATTTAATACGAGCTACAATTCCCAAATTCCCAAAGTCTGTGCAGCCCTCTAGCCTCGACTGAAATGTGGTCCATCTGGTACCACTTAATATATTAACTACGGTATACCTTAATTAGCCTTAACTAAGCATGAATAAAAGCTTAATGATGAAGAGCTAGTTTATTAAGAATGATTCATGCTTAGAGATTACTTAATGAAAAGTGTTATATAATGCAAAATTGACTCTTGTGAGCTTTTGTGTTACTTCATCAGAAACATACCTTGAGTTGTGTTTTGTTTCATTCACACTTGTTTTAGTGCTGTATTTTTTTTTTCATGGTTTGGGTGGTCCTACGATATATATTACATATTATATATTAAATTTTTCAAACTGACAGCCCATAGACCAAATATATGAATCCTATATATGAATCAAAAATGAAAAAAAAAACAAATTGCTATCCGATTTTTCATTTTGGTTTTATAGACAAATAATAAAGAAAAGGGTTGTGTTTTCATTTTCTTATTTTTGGCTCTATAGTGAAAAAGGATGATGGATACATGGATTCTTCTCTATTGGGTTGGTTTTATTACTATAACTTCTATAACTTGCCTTCCAAGATGAAATGTCAGTTCTTGGTCTCTGATTTTAGCAAATGAATTTCCCCCAAAAAGTGCAACTTTGCTTTTTTTTTTTCTTCATTGTGAATTTTTTGACAAGTGCAACTTATAGTCCAAAAATATGGTAATCCTGTGTTATTAGTCTCTCTGTCTCCAAAGCTCAAAATGCCCTGTTCCACCTCGTGCTGTCATGTAGTGGTAGTTTTCAAGTTGACAGCTGCTTTTTTACCTTTAGTTCAGTAGAGGTTGGCAGTTCCAGGCCTGAAATCATCCAAATGATTCTAGTGAAGGTGTATGGAGTTTTCTGTTTGAATTTGTGTGTAAAACAAAACACAACTCCAGGTATATGTATTTATACCAGAGATCAATAAATAGCATCATATAGGCACTTTAAGCCAACCCTGCACTTCTGTTTTCCTGACTTAGATCCTATTAACCTGTTGGAAGTACTCTGAGCTGAGTTCTACATCAATCAATCAATTAATCAATCTGAGGTCGCTCCTATTGAAAGCGATCAGGAAGCCAATGAATCAAACTTGAGAACTTGAAAAGAGAGAGTTGGTTATTATTGGTCCAAAAATAGTTGTCTGCCTGCCCAGTTTAACCATTATTTATGACAGAAATCAAGTTTTATCAGGGTTTACAGACTTAGCAGACTTTTTTTCACCCAGAGCCAAAGTCAGCCAAATGTAGTGAGCTGCATGTCCGAATCACTCCGTGTTTTTATAGTGTGTTAAATAGTGCTGGGCTCTGTGGTGAGTGAGGGGTTACACTGCAATAAACAAAGTTAAGATGACCTAAATTAAGAAAGTTTTACAATCATTAAATTAAGAAAGTTTTACAATCATTTGAGTAAATTTCACTTGACGAGTACAATTATCTGTCAGTGGAATGAGACTTTTTGTAGTTAAAATACAAAAATACCTCTTGCTGCACTTAAAATAAGAAAAACAACTTTTTGCACTTAAAATAAGAAACAACATCGAATGTTGCTTGAATTAAGAAAAACTCACTTATTCCACTGGCAGATGATTTTACTTGTCAAGTTGAATCTACTCAAATAAAGTAAAATGTTCTTAATTTAAGTCATTTTAACTTACCCAGATATTGTATTTTTTCCAGTGTAGGGGCTAAGATGGACATTTGGACACAGCCGTACAATCAAGGACAGTTGAAGAGAAAAAAAAAAGTTATTATTATTTTATTTTCTCATCATTTTTGGCCATAGATCAGTATTCAGTACTGTAAGTCAATCAAATGGGTACATTCAGCAGAGGTTTGACAAAGGCACCTTTAATCAGGCTCAGAATCACCAATTGTAGGTCTGTATTCTAGTGGATTATGGGGATGGGCAATTTTTTTTTTTCATGGGGCCACATGAGAAACAGAAAAAAGGGCTGGGCCAAAATGCTCAAAACTGTATTCTGTATAATATTAATTGTATTTCGTTATTAAAAAAAAAGCAGTAAATCACATTTTTAAAGAATATATGTTATGACTAAGCAATGAAAAATGAAAAAAAACCACACATCTAAAATAAAATCAATGCAGCTTTAGTCCATGCATGAGGTAAAATTATAAAATGTGTTTATTTTGTAATTCCAAATGAGCTTAAATTGGCCGGTCAACCAAAGGGCCTGTGATCCAGAAGCTGTACAGTGCCCAGGCCTGACATATTTTATGTTTTTGTCAATTACTTAATTAGACAAATGTGTACTTTCTTGTCTGAGATATTTATTTTTTATTTAATTTAATTTTTTTCGATGTACTTTCTTCACCTTGATTGTTAAGATGCATTATATATTCGAAATAAACAAAGAATTTATAGTGGTAGAATTACTCTGGCAGTAAAAGGTAAAGTTAATGACCATTTGGGCCAGTTCAGCAGGAGTCCAGGAGATCAATATTTTTCTTTCTGAGGTCTGCATTTTGCCTCAAGCCCTCGCACCAGTGGTCTAATGTACAGCCCTGGGTCTATAGGCTTGGCTTTCTGGGCACCTGGCACCGTCATGAAAAACAGATCACCCCAAACCACAATGTAGTAACTGGATTTGTCTGATCCACCATCCCATTTTAAAGGTGCATTGTGTATGTTTCTGCATGAGGGTACGTCAAATGCTTTCTCCAGCCAATATTTTGTTTTGGTCGATCTGCTGCCTAAAAGCGCAGTAACGAGAACAATCTTTAGAAACTGTTCAGTTGTATTGTTTACAATGAAAGCAAGAACAAGTCTAATTTGTTCCCAGGTACAAGCGTATCAGTTACTCAATATTTTGTGGCTATTTCCAAACTCTCGAAAACACATCACGGTTGATATAATGTCAGTAGTTTCGTTTGGCACACCCCATTTAGCATGAAGGCTGGAAATGTTATGATCAAATAAATTAAAACAGTTTCAGAATTTCTATTCTGACCTTTTCCCCACTGAGAGGTGTTTAGACGATGTGTCCCAATGAGGCTTCCGTAGCTGTCACTATCCACCTCTGGCACACACTATATTCAAATTAAAGGAAACAAAATCAACTTTGACATTTTGAATTTAACAGGCAAAACTTTTTACATGGAAGTGTCGCTGTTTATTCCGACAGTGCCAGTGGGATAATTAATAAAGTCTCTCAATTTGAATTTCAATTTTGTCATTTTCCTCAATCAGAAAATGCATAAATTTGTTTTCATAACCTAATCACAGCTATAATATGTGTCTTCCACTCGCCGACAGTTATTAAACTAATTAATCACATGCAAAAACTGTCGCCAGTGATTCAGCATCTACTTTGTCACTTTGATCCAAATTAAAAAGGCAAGTGTTGGACATCAATATGGACAAAATGAAGGACACACGGATAGAGTGACTTTCTAAGAGAGATGAAAGAAAATTGATAATAATGATAATAGGATATGCAAAACTAGGATGTCCAGTTTGTCGTCCATATATAAAAAGATTATAAGTGACATAAAAAATGAATGATTTAAAAAGGATAAGAAATCTAGAGTAATCCTAACAAGTGTATACAGTAAGATTTCTGCATTTGTGGTCCATTCTTGTTTTGTGCAATACCGGAACCTCCACCAAGACATTTATATTTCATTATCCTAGGTGCAGTTTTTGATTGTACACCCCTAAGCTTGTGTCCAGTTTTGATTGCACATTAACCTTGACCTATGTGCTGTTTTGATTGCACATTTCCTTTATCTATGTCCAGTTTTAATTGCACATTTCCTTGAACTACATACAGTTTTGAGAGCACATTTCCTTGAACTATGTGCAGTTTTGATTAGACAACTATGCTTATGTGCAGATTTGATTGCACATTTCCTTAAACTATGTGCAGGTTTTATTGCACATTTCCTTGAACTCTGTGCAGTTTTAATTGCACATTTCCTTGAACTACGTACAGTTTTGATTAGACAACTATGCTTATGTGCAGATTTGATTGCACATTTCCTTGAACTATGTGCAGTTTTGATTGCACATTTCCTTAAACTAGTTGCAGTTTTGATTGCACATTTCCTTGAACTATGTGCAGTTTTGATTGCACATTTCCTTGAACTATGTGCAGTTTTGATTGCACATTTCCTTGAACTATGTGCAGTTTTGATTGCACATTTCCTTGAACTATGTGCAGTTTTGATTGCACATTTCCTTGAACTAGTTGCAGTTTTAATTACACATTTCTTTTATTCATGTCCAGTTTTGACTGAACATTTCCTTGAACTATGTGCAGTTTTGATTGCACTCCTATGCGTATGTACAGTTTTGATTGCACATTTATTTGAACATTTTTAATTGCACATTCCATAAGTCTAAGGGCAGTTTTGATTACTGGATCATCATTTATCTAGAGCTCATTTTATTTTTAGCACATTTCTAGTGAGTTTACATCATCAGAATATTATATATAGTTATTATTAGTTAATAAAGCTAAAAATATTGGTATTCATTTGTCAATATCGCCCACCACCACTACTCAAGATCTAAAATAATATTGCGTGAGGCTTGATGGCAGGCATCTATTTGGCCCTCCAAACCACAGCCCTCAGTCTTAAGTGCTGAAAACGTACTGAAAGCTTGTCTTGATGGTTTTGCATTATCATTCGCGGGTGATTTATAAAACAGGGCCACACTTGGATGTCATATAAAGGCACAAAAAAAGATTAGCTTGAGTTATTACCATGGCACGATAAACCGGCGCAAGCAAAAACAATAGGGGGGGTGCATTTTCAGTGTCAATGTTTAAGATTGGTGGAGTTGGATGGCAGTTGGACCCCCTTAAGGCTGCATCAGCGTGTCAAGGTAACAAAGTGGACAGGGGGCACTAAAGAGGTGAGACAGTTGGGAGTGATGAGCTCGTGTGTGGAGATGACGGGGTAAAGGACATGAGGACAGGGGAGGACAGATACATACGGTACAGTATATAAAGTAGTGTGGATATATGGTAATGTCACCTCAAAGAACACGCCAGGCCAGCACCGCAACTGTTATAAGGGTTTCATTCATCAAAGCCATAACCAGATTTGTGTTTTGTTTCATTCATACATGTTTGAGTAACCTTATATTATTAGTGTGTCTACATCTCCACAGTTCTAAATGCTCTGTTCCACCTTTTATCTTTTGTTCACTGGAGATTGGCAATTTAAAGGGTGAAATTACTCAAATGATTCTGGTGAAGGTGTATGGAGTTTAAAAACACACTTGAGTTGAACACTTCCTGTACCACCAAATGATATCACAGGGTGGAACAGAGTGTTTACTGTTTGAGAAAAAAACTAAATATGCAGGATTTGTGTGTTAAAAATATATTAATGAAACAAATCGCAATTCCAGGTATGTTTTTGATGAGGAAACAACATAACATAGATCAAAATTAAGTGTAATATGGGTCGTTTAATGTAATTTATTCTTTTTTAAAAATAAAATAAAACATTTTATGAACAGAAACCAAACAGACTTTTATCTGTGACATTTAAGACTAAAAATACAATAATGAATAAAAAAAAAATATATGTAATTGACAATTAGACATGAATGAATTAAAATCTTGATAAAATTTAATTAATTGCTCTGCCTTATTTTATGGTTACTATTATTGTGAGAACAGACATCCCAGTTTTACGATCCCTCATAATCACTGTCACAATTAGCACAAAGATTTACAAAATTTATTGCATGAGGAAATTACTAGGACACAGTAGCTCACAAAAATAAAAATAGTGAGGTTAGTGAGGTGATAAAACATTAAAACATTGTAAAATAAAGGTAAAATACTTCATTTAGTCATAATTAAATGAAATCTAACGTGATGTGAATGAAATTAAAGGATACAACTGCACATATTACTTTGTTTTACTTTCTTTTTCTAGTAAAGATGAACGTATGACACTGTTGTTATAATTTACTATTTTTAGAATTAGTTTTGGCAGCACGGTGGCTGAGTGGCAACAGGCCTCACAGCAAGAAGGTTGTGGGTTCGATCCCCGGCCTTTCTGTGTGGAGTTTGCATGTTCTCCCCGTGTCTGGATGGGTTTCCTCCGGGTACTCCGGTTTCCCCCATCAACCTAAAACATGCCCGCACCCCTATGAACTAACATCAAGGACCATAATGTCCACCACTCCTGTGGGCTCACCACCTGCAGAGGGGTTCATAGGGGGGGTCAGGTGCTATGAGTATTGGGCAGCAAACTGCCCCCGCGACCCAGCCGGATTAAGCGGGAGAAGATGGATGGAGAATTAGTTTTCTATTTGTTGATTATTTTCATGACAGATGCCCTTCCCCTTCCATTCATTTACATGTGATTGCAATATGGATGAAATGTCTTGCCCATGGACACAAGAACGAGCATCTGGCTTTGCAAGTACCACCAGATCTGAACCAGGTTTACACTGTTACCTGATGTATGTTATAATGTTGTTTCCTCATCCCAAACATACCTGGAGTTGTGTTTTGTTTCATTAACATGTTTAATACACAAATCCTGCATATTTGGGCTGAGTTCTTAAATCAGTGTCTCATTTGGATCATTTCAGCCATGGATTTGCCAGTCTCTCCTGAACAAAATGTTAACGGTAGCTGTAAACTTGAATCTTATCACGTTGGGGATGTAGACAAACTAATAATAAAGGATGACTCAAACCAATCCAACTTTATTTGTATAGCACATTTTACCAACACAGTCTCCAAAGTGCTGCACAGAGTAGGCACAATATAAATTAACACATTAATTGATATAAAGCATAAAAAAAAAAAAAAACAAGTCAATAAAAAACTTAAAATACTAAATTAGCAAATAGAAAACTAGCAGATAAAATCAATAAAAGACAGTCAGAGGAGCACACAATTCTCACGCCGTGTTAAAAGCCAGTGAGTAAAAGTGTGTTTTTAAAAGAGACTTAAAAGAATCAACTGAAGGGGCGGTCTTAATGTGAGGGGGGAGAGTGTTCCAAAGTTTTGGGCCAACCACAGAAAAGGCATGGTCACCCCGACTTTTGAGTCTCGTCTTTGGGACAAAAAGTTGGACCTCGCCCTCAGACCTCAGAGCGTGTGAAGGAGTGTAGGGAACAATGAGGTCCGAGATATACGTAGGGGCCATGAAGTGCCTTAAAAACAAACAATAAAAGCCAGTGCAATGAGGATGAAATAGGTGTGATGTGTTCTTTATGACGCTCGCCGGTTAAAAGACGTGCTGCAGAATTTTGGACTGTGTTTTTGCTGAGGTAACATTATAACATGGCTTAAAGCTCAAAAGAATCAATTTTACCTTTAAAACAGGACCAGAGCCTGCATATTGCAGTTTGAGAATCACTAGGATGTGGATAAAACTGATTAACCTTTGATTTATGATCCCTCAACCCACTGTGTCACTACTGGCCAGGCTGGAGCACAGTTGACATATTACAATTACTTTTCACCTTCAATTTACTACAGTTGCGCACTTTGTTAGCAACCATGCAGTCTGAAATGTCAGCGACTATTATGCAAATCAGTGTCGAAAATCGGTGCATATTTTTCACACTAAAAGAATGTGTTTGCTCCAGGTTGGGTGACATGTGTTACGGATCAAAACCATGTCAAAAGCATAGGGGCCAGTTCTAATGAAAAGTGCATCAATAAAAGGTTTTACAAGGTCAGATATCACTCAAGGGCTCTCATACTGTGTCTTTTAATCAAGGACTTTTTCCCTTCGAATAACAGCGGAAAATATGTCTAAAGGCGAAATGTTGAGACTTCCCTCACAACAACAAAAACATCGTCTCTGTGTCTAATGCACAGGCTTGGATTGAACTTATCGCAATCAAATCAGAATTATTATCAAATGTAGCTTGTAGTTAATTAGACTGTGTAATCCTTCATTTGTCCAGTCTGTGGGTCAGATCTGTGGAGAGGCAATCCCGCTCACAGTAAGAATGCCTGTTTTTCTATGTATTTTGAAGCAGTGAAACCACCTGTAATAGGCTCTATTCACGCTTACGTCCCAAATCAGGATGATGTTTGGAAAGATGTGATTACAGCTTCCGATGGGCTCTGTTCATGGTAGTAAGTCTGACCAAATCTAGGAAAAATTTGAAAATTGCCCAGTTTTCTTCATCTACATGTCATTAGAGCGTTCCGTTATGATCGGCTAAATAAACAATTACAACCATACCTTAGTTTTCAGAATTTCCCCACTCTGAGCACACTGGGTACATGCGATTATAAGATGATGGCGACAAATTCAAGGTTATTCCAAACAGCACATACATATGCAGTCTTCATTTTACCGCTGATGACATTTACTTCAGTGGGTTTGATGACAGTCAGCGAGCCCAGTGTCAGTAACATAGTATATATAAAAGTGGACTTAGCGAGTGTGACGTCACCCGTGACAGATAAGCCTCGCGATGCTAACGGTGATAGGGGAGAATCTGGAGGTTATGAATAGGTTTTTTTTTTTATAGACAAAGTAGATCATGTAGAGCGGGTTCATATGAACATTTTAAGACCAAAATGACGAGGCTCACTGCAGCAGTTACAGAGAGAGGGACGACAAGATCTCAATGTAAGTCAATGGGAAAAAGGGAGAGAAGGAGCCAGACAAGCCTCCTGGCGCACTTCCTATTTGGCACGTGGCGGCTAATGCGTTAGCTTTGTCCATTCATGGTCACGTCCATTCGTGGTCATGGTCTGTAACTGCTGCGGAAGTTGTCATCGCATGTTTCCAAATATCTTCCTGGTTTGTGACGTAAGCATGAATAGAGCCTATTGGGTAAATGTAAAGTAGAGCTGTTTAATGCCATACTGTGAACACTCCAGGCAGAGCAATGACATCACCATAGAAACAAGCAGGTGACAGACCCTCAACCAAAATGTTACATAGTGCACCTTTAAAACACTGGAAGGCTGTTATCTGACCAGCCAGACCCACACGCTTTGACAAAACTTTACAAAGATGAGTGACTCTGGGGCTGTGTCCTGTGTCAGTTATTTCAGAGGGCGCGATTGACAGGCAGATTAATCAATCAGAGAGATGCATAGGTCAAAAACAAACATGGCTACATGAAAAAAAATGGGAAAAATAGCTCAAAAGCGAAGATTTTTATAGAATCAACAATCGAAGCAACAAACTATTATTTATCTCAGGTAAAAGAGTTTTGGAGAGGGGGTCTTCTGCATTTGAGAGACATATGATACAAATTAGCAGCTGTGGTTGGATCATCTCAAGTTTGGCCAGAGGATTGTCACGCTCTTTGGTCCAATTCCACAACCTTCTAGATTCAAAACAGAATGTAGAAGAAACTGGCTGGTAAGGCAAGGGAGGCCTATGGTGAAACATCAATACACAGCACAGGCATAATGGCCCATAATGAGGTTAGCTAGTTTACTATAGGCAGGGAATTTTCACTCTAAAACTTGTCCTTTTGGGGTTGGACTTAGTAACTCCGAGTAGAATAAATTCCTAGTGTTTTGAGCCAGTACCATCAAACTGAAAATGGGTTCTGGATGGGAGTCTGGATCGCAATAACAGTGTCCAGATGACCATCTCTACATTGCAGTTGATGAGGTAATTAGGATGGCCTCAGAATACAACAAAATATTCATTCTCTATTGAACAATTCGGCTAGTCCTGTAGTTTACACATACTAAAATGTTTTAAATGCTTGGGATTCTTGTATAGAAGTACCTACTCCCTCAAATGTTAAAGGTATCATTTTGAGTGTCCACCATGTATTGTCTCCATAGAGATGTCACTGATATACCTAGAATGTCCCGCCATATGGCTTTACACTACAAACAGGTAGCATCACTGGGCAAGTTACAAGTCAGATCTGTGAAGATATTGACCATTGGCAGTGAAAATGCATGTTTGCTTAAAAACAACTTAAAAACATAATTGTAAATGGAATAAATTCTATACTGTAAGGTGGCAGACCCGATACATATGATATTGTGTTTAAACTGCACTAAACTTCCTCCTGATTTTATTATTTATTTTATTAATAAAATATGAAGATTTCAACAGTGTCATGACATTAACCCTACAAGAAATTCATTAAAAAAGAAATTTAAAACATGTCATTACTTTTCATTTCAGAAACAAATGTGAATCCATTGCAGATATCAGACATCTTCAGTTTATGGACAACTACTTAGTCTTCTTTTTCTTAAGGAGCAGGATTTTATGTTTTTATTAAAGGTGCACTGTGTAATTTTTCTGCTAGAGGGCCTGTCTCCTTCTTGTCTCCATGGAGGTATTACTGTTTTGCTGTGATTATTCCCCAATATTGGAATAAACTTGTAATTATTCATCGTATTGCGGGTTCAATCTCTGGGTCGCCCGGGCCTTTCTGTGTGGAGTTTGCATGTTCTCCCCATGTCTGGATGAGTTTCCTCCAGGCTCCGGTTTCCCCCATCAACCCAAAATATGCAGCACCCCTATGAACATCAAGGACCATGGCGTCCACCCTCCTGTGGGCTCACAACTCACAGAAGGGTTCATAGGGGGGGTCAGGTGCTATGAGGATTGGGCAGCAAACTGCCCCCGCGACCCAGCTGGATTAAGCCGGAGAAGATGGATGGATGGATGGATGGATGAATTGTTCATCGTAAGAATTCATGTTTTTCTGGGTATTTTTGAGCTATAAAACATCTGTAACTGAACAAATGCAAGGACAATATGTTGCAGACAAGTTACATAGTGAACCTTTAAATGTCATTTTTGATTTGAAACCATAAATTGCACATCTTACTGCAATCGCTTCTACATTCCGATTTCCTGAAAAATAAAAGTGTGAATGTGGATTGGCAAACCATTCCATTTAATTTTATGGATCAAGGACTTTGTATGGAATCAGCCTGGCGCGCTAAACTCAATGACTGTCGATGTAATGAGGCGCTCTTAAGCACAGGTGTCCCCCAGGGCTGTGTCATTTCCCTCTTTTTATTGTCTATTTTTACCAATGACATTATGTGCAACAATAATGGCCCTATTCTGATTAACTGTAGGGACAAATGCAGCCCATGAGGAACATCTCATTTCTACTCAGTTAGAGAAAAAGAAAAAGGAAGTTTGCAGATTTTATAGCCTAGTTCAACTCTGCCCAACCTCTTGATGAAATATGCAAGCCAAAAGCAAGATTCTGTCGCTAAGGGGTGCAACCTTTTCAATTTCTTTTAAATATTTTTTGGTACAGCCTCGCAGGGCTTCACAAATTTGTTGATTTAACCAACAGAAAGTTCAAATCACACAATGAAATATATAAAGCTGCTCAGTTTTAATGGTAACACATTTATAATTCTTTTGGGCAATGTTTATGCTGGCAGTAATAAGCCACTTATGAATGTTGTTGGGCTTAAAACAAATGTATAAACTAACAAACAATCAGAAAACAGTATGTGGCACTATCCAAAGGCACTGGAACTAACAAATTTATATATATGAAGCTCAGACCTGGATTTAAAAGTTTTTCTCATTAATTTTATTCTGGTTTACTTACAGTATGTCTCTATGGCACAATAATGACAGATAATTAGGGATGCGCTGATACGATACTTATTTTGGATATCGGCACCAATGTTTTTCATGGATCCAAAACTGGTTCCAGTCATTCTAAAAATCGTAAATCAGTTTAGTCGTTAGGCCATTTTGGTTTATAAACTGGTATAAGAATATTTACAGACCAGTGTGGCTCAAGACGTCTGAAAAAAAGTTGTTTTTTTTGTTTTGTATTCACTTAAATGATAAAAACAGTAACAAAACACCTTTTTTTAACCATACATCATTTGTGTTTATAGGAAATAGTATTATTAGTATATCTTCAGTTTCTGCCATAGTATTGGTTGATATCAGGTATAGGCAGATACTTAAAGCCAAAGTATCGACATCGGTATTAAAACAGAAAAAGCTGGATCGGTGCATTACTACAGATAATAAAGAAACCATTACTGCTTTTGAGCCCCTTTAATAGAATTTTTGATGATACAAGGGTACAAAGGATGAGATACACCTAGTTTTACTTCCATGATCTAACTCTGGCCACAATTAACTATCTCACGAAAAACATACATTACAGACTTATTCCAAAATGGTCCTGGATGTGGTCTGATATACCTTCTAACTCCAAAGGCTGTTTCCTCACTGTAAACAACAGAAAGCAGCCAGTCGTGAAGAGATATTGGATGTGTGTTTTATCTTATCTAGACTTGTAGCAACAAAATCAATTTTTAATTTAACTCCTCATTATTATTATTTTTAATTATAGCGGACTCCAGCAGCCCATTGAACCGGCTAAACAAAGGGTCCGGCTGTGTGTTTTGGTGAGAGATGTCTGCTCTGTTTGAGGTAACTAAAACTTTGTGCAATAAACTCACTCGTTTTTAACTTCACAATGAGATATACAGAGCAAAAAGTAATATCAATGTACATTTAAATTACTCTGATTAAGAACTTAATTTGAGTTGATTTGAGGTATAAGTAAAATTATCTACCAATGGAATAAGTATTTCTTCTTAACATAAGATTTAGTTTCTTAAATTAAGAAACTTGCCTACTTGTCCCCATGGAGATGTTATTGTTTTACCTAGAATGTTCCATGGTATGACTTTAAACATTTCCAGCTAGCATTTATTCATTACAGTCATCTTTATTGCTCAAAAATACAACTGATCCTTCTGTGTATAGGGTCAAATCTCCACAGATCTGAATTGTAATGTAGCGTAGTGCTGTAACCTGCTCGTCTCCCTTATGATCTATAATGCGGAACATTCTAGGCAAAGAAATAACATTTCCATGGAGACGTCAGGTGGCAGATCCTCCACTAGAAATGTTTGAGTGCAAAGAGCTGTTGTTTTTCTTATCTTCAGAGTAACAAGATGGATTTTCATATTTTAAGTTCAAAAACACTTGTTCCACTGGCAGATCATTTTACTTGTCAAGTGAAATCTGCTCAAATCAAATTAACGCTTTCTCAATTCAAGTCTTTTTAACCTGTAAAAATTCAACTTTCTGCAGTGTACACAAGCATTCACTTCAACATAAGAGTGTATTTAACCCAGCCCTCATTAGACGACTAAAGACCGTATTGATTTAAACCTGTAGCTGTCTGGACTAAAAAATATCCAATCTTTCAAAAAGTTTTCAACACAAACAAATTAAAATATCACGTCATTAAAGTATAGCCTGAAGGTTTTTGTCTAAATGCCAACCACTTCTCCAGACAATGATATTTCAGTGTAACGTGATGTTTGTTCATGTATGTTTCTTAATGTTTTACGGTGCATGTTTTCCAATGTTGGATCATTTAACTGAATTTCTTTCCATAAATAAACTGGTTTTAGCCAATAAATGCACTCTCTCCCCCCTACTCTTTCTTTCTACTGTTTTAACTCCAGCTTCAGCAGCAGAACATTTAGCCTCTTCAGCCTCTGTATTTTCTTCACCACTCACAATTATAAGTCCCTGGCAGCAAAATATATATAAATGTGTGCTGAGCATTAGGAAGAATCGTACAGCAAACGGTGAGGAGGTTTCAAATAGAGTCCGGGAGAGATCCTGCTTTTTCTGTTCTGATATCAAAATTGATACTTTGAGTATTTGAGTAATTTTTAAATATCTGCAGATACCTAATATTAACAGATACCAGTGTAGGGATGAAAAAAGACACTTGTTTCCTTAAAACACAGTTACTCATTACACAAGAGATCCAGTTGTGTTATGTAACTGTAACTGTCCTTCAACTCACAGCTGAACATCTTTTTATGACTAAAGGTTCAAACATTTTGAGATGTTCTATTCTAAAACCAACCAGTAAATAGTCTTATTACATTTAATTAAAAGCACAACCAGGATGTCGGCTGAATTGGTATTATGGAATCACTACCCAATCCAACAAATTTTTCAGTATAGGCTACAATATTCGATACCAGTGTGGGTATTAGTCAAAGACTGTATATATAAATGGACATAGCTAACGCCCTAATGCGGACACTTCCGGCTCTACTGACCCTGCCTCCCATTGACTTACACTGGAATATTGGCACTCCTCTCTCTGTAACTGCATCTGTGAGCCTCGTTATTTTTGGTCTTAAAAGTTCATATTAACCGGCTCTACATGATAATTTTTTTCTGCTATTTTGTCCATCATAAAAATCCTATTCATAAAATAGAGTCTGGCTGCAGATTTGCTCCTGTAACGTTGGCATCACGAGCTTCATTTTAGTGGCGCTGAACGCTGAGGGTGACGTCACTCTCACTTAGACCAATTTTTTCTCCAAAAAGTCACATTTACAGATCATCCTCTCTTTAAAAACTGAAAACCTTCCATCATGGTAAGTCATATGATAACAAACTATGCCGGTCACAGTAATTACTATATTGACTTATTGTTCAATACATGAAAGCTGGAACTATATATCTTTGGGCTCAGGATTTATTGTCTGTACATTTTCTTTTAGTCGAGCTGTTCTTCTCGTGGAGCTGTTAAATAGTTCACTTTTATGGTACAAGCATGAAACTTTATCAGATCACTAACACCCACAGGACTAATATTCCGGGATATGGAACCAAGTCTAATTTAACACTGGAGCTGAGAACTGCGCATGTCACAAAATGGACTATGTGAAAACAAGGCTGTCATAAAAAATGCTGCATAATCCCTTTCTTTATTCATTTAATAATATTAAACAACTATTTTTTTCTAAACTCCAAAACAAAGGTCACGTGACCGTTTTCTTAGAGAATATACGGGTTGAGTGGGTTCCCAGTGGTTGAAATCCAAGGTAATAAAATATTGTATCTTTCAAAGCCATAGTTATTGGGTTTTTGATAAGAAAAAACGTTTAACCATCTCTCTACACAGGCGGCAGGAGTCTGAGGACTAGTGAGTGTGGGAACCACTGTCCATGATGAAACATCCAAGCTCCACAATCAAGGACAAGGCCCCGACAGATGTGCTCAGAGAATGTCTCAGACAGTGAGGTTCAGAGGAAGAGGTGCTGGAGGGACCATCATGGCAGGACAAACCCCTACATGGGGCGTACCACCGAAACATAACTGAAGTGGCTGATATCAAGAAATCCTAACAATGGCTGGAGAGGGCTGGTCTGAAAGACACATGGAGGCTCATCCTGGAGCACAGGAGCCTTGAGCCCCTGAGCAATAGAGGTTGTGCAAAGAAGCGTCTGAGACAGTCCAGCACATAACTGCAGGGTGTAAGATGCTGGCAGGGAAAGCGTACATGGAGCGACATAACCAAGTAGCGGGCATAGTGTACAGAAACATCTGTGCAGAGTACGGGCTGGAAACCCCAGGATCAAGGTGGGAAATGCCTCCAAAGGTGGTGGAGAGTGACCGAGCCAAGATCCTGTGGGACTTTCAGATACAGACTGACAGAATGGTGGTAGTGAATTAGCCGGACTTAGTGGTGCTGGATAAGCAACAGAACAAAGCCGTGGTGGTGGACACTGCACAAGAAACTAGAGAAATACCAGGGGCTCAAGGAAGAGCTGGAGAGAGCCTGGAAGGTGAAGGCATCAGTGGTGCCCGTGGTGATCGGAGCACTCGGGGCTGTAACCCGTAAACTGGAGGAGTAGTCACAGCAGATACCAGGAAAAATGTCTGACATCTCAGTCCAGAAAAGTGCAGTACTAGAAATAGCAAAGATACTGCGCTTTACTCTCAAGCAAGGAGAGAGGTATTTGAAAACATCTATGCCAGGCAAATACAATGAATATTAAACAATACAAGTGCACTGTGTAGATGTTCAGATGGAGGGTCCTTCAAATGCTTTTCTCCATGGAGATGTTAATGCTGAGAAAGGCTAAGAAGGCCCCTGGTTCAGAAAAAGCTCTTGTTCATGTCATTTCTATGTAGCACCTTGTGGTACTAAAATTACTTCAGTTCACTTCCATTGCCCACTCTGAAGATCATTATGTGTATTGTCCATATGTAGTACTTGTTAAAGTCTTAAATGCCTTCTTTTAAATACTTATTTCCAAATGCCTCATTGTCTGCATTGTCCAGATGTATTTACTATAATCTTACCTGCCTTTTTAAAATCTCTACATTTATGTATGCTTTGTTTACCATATTGCATTTAGCCTTCTAACTGTGCTATGAACTACTATTTCTTTCTTTCCAATACCTTGCAGATGATTCTTAATTAAACATAAGCTAAGGTAGTTTTACAATGTACCCAAATGTGCACTATGAGATAATATTTTGTAGGTGCTTAGCTAAAATCACATAAGAGTAAACAAATACAGTTTTTATACATATTTTTTTGCTTGAAAATACACTTACACTGGGGTTCATTGTCCAGACACTGAAGCTCATTGTCTGCATTGTCCAGATATAGTACAGTCTTAAATGGCTTCTTTTAAATCTGTTTATTTCTGCTTATTCACATGTATCCTTAGGTTACCATATTATCTGTAGCCTTCTGACTGTGCTATGAAAAAACAATATAAAAATAAATTATACATATGATTTTAAATTAGACGTAAGTTAGGATAGTTTTACACTGTACCTAATTGTTGGATTTCTCTCATAGTTTGAGTTATATGAGATTCAATTAAACTATTTTTTGTACACATTATTGGTTGAAAATTTACTTTAAATCGATGCATTGTGTAACTTTTCTGGTGGAGGGTTTATCAAATGGAGATGTCGTTGCTTTGTCTGGAATGTTTCACAGTATTCAACCTTTTTATCATCATGGAAACCAAACCAGACCAACTTACAGGTCAGATCTGTGAAGAGCCCACCCCGCTCACATTCAGAATGTCTGTTTTTTATGGATTTTTAAGCTACAAAACCACCTGTAATTGAATAAATGTAAAGTAGAGCAGTTTAATGTCATACTGTGGAACATTCCAGGCAGAGCAATGACATCCATAGAAACAAGCAGGTGGCGGACCCCCGGCCGAAAAGATACATAGTGCACCTTTATGCTTTATGTTGCATTGTGCAGTTGTAGTACAATCTTAAATGCTTTCTTTTAATCTCTCTGTTTCTGCCTATTCACAAGATCTGTCCATTGTTCACCACAGACTGTAGCCTTCTAACGGTATAAATAACCAATATAAGATTACTGCTTATTTCCCAGTACCATACATATGATTGTGAGAGTCTGGGGTTACTCATATCTGCATAAGTGGAAGCATTAGTGATAAAGTCTTATAATTATACATTATTTTCCAAAAAAAGCAGTTTAAGCAGCAAATTAGCTCCATGTTAGTCATTTTGTGACATGCGCAGTACTCGGCTCCAGGGTCAACTTAGGCTTGGTTCCATATCCAGAAATGCTGGTCCTAGGGATGTTAATAATCTGGCAAAGTTTCATGCTTGTGCCATAAATGTGAACAACTGGGCACTAAACAATTCCACTATTTGCTGTAATGGGGAGATTTTCGTTACTTATGATAAGATTTGAAATGTAAAAGGTTGAATAAGTAACCTAATTATCAGTTTACTCCGCCAGTTCATTCAACAGTATTGTTTATGTCTAATACGATGTTGCAGTATTTCTATATTTTATTTTTGCTTGTACATATATATTTATTGAATCATGCCTTATTAACACTGGTCTCTTGCTATTTTTGCTACTTATTTTTGTTTGAATCTATTATCACCATTTATATTGTTGCTCTTTGTTATTATATTATATTATGATGCTTGAGCTTATGTGAGCTACTGTGTACAAATAATTTCCCTCGTGGATGAATAAAGTTTGTCTAAGTCTAAGCAGAAAACCATACTGATGATTGCGTGATTATGTGACCATATTGGCAGAGACGGAGCTCCCAAGACGCCCCATCAGCAAAGTCTGCCCCTAATTGCTGTCCTAGTTCAGTTCGGTCGGGGACTTAAGAAATTGGTCAATCACAACCTTAAAAAATCCTTCGGTGCCGATACGGGGGCAGCATCCAAACAGGCGGCTGGCTCGCTCACGGAGTCTGGTGCCGTAAAGGGGGAGAGAGGAGGGGCCCGAGCATCCCCAGTGAATGATGTCTGCTTTTTAAAGGGGATCAGTCGTGAATTCAAATCATAGCGAAGACTCCAGGGCGAGGGCTCAGACGCAAATATTGATTAGAAAACTGGTAGAATAAAAAGTGGGTTAATCTCTCATTTGCTTGAGATAATATAAATCCTTTTCCACACTGAAGTAAATATAGAATTCATTCAAATATTGTTCTTTCATTGCATTTTTCAACTAAAAAACTGAATTCTTACCCTGATTTATTGTAAACTAATGTAGTATTTACATTTTAAGATGTGTAATATTTCTAGTGGAGGGTCCGTCACCTGCTTGTCTCCATGGACATTTTATTGCTGTGTCTAGTCCCACAGTATCTATAATGAGGAAAACAAGCTGTTTACAACTCCACACGTTACAATTCAGATCTGTGGAGAGTTGCTCCTGTTCATTTGAAGGAATTATTGTGTTTTTGAGCAACAAAAACACCTGTAACCAAGAAATGCTACGGATATGCTTAATGTCATATCATTTCAGCCAAAGCATTAACATCTCCATGGAGACAAGCAGGTGGTGGAGTGTTCCTGCAGTTGCACTTTTAATCACACACAGTAATGCCTCAGATATTTTTCTTCACTCTAATTTTGTTCATTCACCAATTCATAACATTTACTTTAGGTCATTCTCCTCCCGTGGCCTATTCCACACCAGCAAGCTCCATCTACCTACCTCAGAAATTAAAGCTGCACTATGTAACAGTTCTGGTAGAAAGCCCACCATCTTGTATCTATGGATATGCTATTGCTTTACCTTGAATGTTCCACAATATGCCATTAAACCCACAAAAATAATCATATACCACCATAACCACCTGTCTCCTCCCCTCTTCATCTTTTCCTCCACCTGTATCTCCCTCACCTGCTCCTGTTATTTAAAGGCACAGTGTGTAACTTTTCCGGCTGAGTTTTTTTCACCTTCTTGTATGGGAGTATTACAGTGTGACATTTAACTTACCGTATTTTTCAGACTTTCAGGTTTGGGTGGTTGACTTATATGTTACATTTTTCACACTGACAGTCCATAGATCGTATATATGAATCCTATATATGAATCCTATATATGAAAAAAAAAGAAAAAACAAATCATTTTCAATTTTTTCCATTTTAGTTTTATAGACAATAAAGAAAGAGTTGTTTTTTCGTTTTCTTATTTTTGGTTCTATATTGAAAAACGAATTATACATGGATTCTTCTCTATTGGGTTGTTTTTATTACCATAACTTCTATTACTTGTCTTTCAAGATGAAATGTCAGTTCTTGGTCTCTGATTTTATAAAATAAATTTCCCCCAAAAAGTGCGACTTATACTCTGGTGCGACTTATAGTCCAAAAAGTACAGTATCTGTCTTGCATTTATTCAATTGCAGGTGTTTTGATGCTAAAGAAGACATGCATTCTTACTGTGAGCGGAGTCACCTCTCCACAGATATGAGCTTGGTCCAGTGGCGTTACTAGATCGTTTCCATGGAAATAAATCAGTTTCTATAAGGTTCTATATTACGCAAAATTGACTCTTGTGAGGTTTAAGTCAGGTTTGAATGCTGTTGCCTCATCAAAAACATACCTGGACTTCTGTTTTGTTTCATTCACACATGTCTGAGTAACACTTTATTATTATGTTTACATTTTCAAAGGTCAAAATCCTCTGTTCCACCTTGTGATGTCATGTAGTGGTAGTTTTCAAGTTCACAGCTACATTTTACCTTTTGTTGAATAGAGATTGGCAATTCCAGGGCTGAAATCATCCAAATCTAGTGGTTTATGGAATTTAAAAACACAATGGAGCGCTTCCTGTATTACCACATGACATCACAAGGTGGAACAGAGTGTTTTCTCCATTTAAATATACAGAATATCCAACTCCAGTATATTTTTGAAGAGGAAATAACATTATAACATGGATCGGAAAATAACGTATACAGGCCCTAAAAAGCCACACTGTAGAATGTTTGATAAAAAAAAAAAAAGAAGGGACACAAACAAGTGGCAGACCCTCTACCTGAAAAGTTACATAGTCCTCCTTTAAGTCTTTCCTAAAATGGCCGACCACATCACACAATACCCCATCCTCACACCTCTATTCACTGTCCAGACAAGGCAAGAAACACGCTCCCAGTCAATAGAACATGGTTAAGAGGGCGGGCTTTAAAGGGCTTGTATGCATGTTTTATTCCCACGGCTGAGTTCAATCTCTGTTATCTCTTGTAAGTCCGACTGCACAACACAATAAAAATACAAACTTTGATGTTCCAGACAACCGGCCAAATCAAATAATAGCAGGAGACCCATTTATACAGCCATTGCACCTTTTATATCATACAATTCTTTTATCAAATCTGAACGGCGAATGCATTTTGCGATCATCTTTACTCCACGCCCCGTGAGACTTTACATCTTGGTCACATCAAAGGCAGAAGTGAATATTTGATAAAACTAGCCTGGACCTGGGGAATGAGGTAATTTCCCTTCAAATGTCCCTTTAAGATTGGATTTATTATCACTCATTTATGGCTAACGCAGTCTTGGATCCTAAAATGTCATCAATTTCTGAGGGGCAGTTTGGGACTTGCATTCTGGGAGCACAGAGCGGGTGGAGACTGTATAAATCTATGGTGGAAGAGTGGCAGGCGGAGGTGACAAGCCGATCAGCAGCGATGCAGTGAGGAGTGTCCGATGCACAAAGGCCCGCCACAGGAAAGATATAGCACTAATATATTTCTATGACATGTTAATGTGCGTTTCTGAAAAAATAGGAAAAGTCATGGGGAAAGGGGCAGATTACCAGTTGCTTTCAAAATAAGACCACAAGGTCTAAAGTCTTTTCATAATAAATGGAATATCTTAAGAGGAGATTACTAATACTGCCATTAAAGTGCAAATGTAAATGCACAAATAAATACGTACAGTGTGGAGTGTATTCTTTATAAAACTGTATAGATTTTTCTCCATCCAGTGGAATGGTGTTTATCATCCTCATTTCTTATGTTCTGTTCCTGAAATCAAATTCCTAATTATGTTATGTGTGTTCAACATCTTTTTAGATTAAAAAAATGCAAAGACAAAATAAAGAACCTGAGTTGGATTTAGGAAGTCCTACACTCATAAGGGCCACCTTTGGCCCCTGGGCCTGTAGGGCCTGGCAGGTCATTTACCTTAAAAAAGCGAACTTGTTTATAAATCATCTTGTTTTTATTTTCAGATTTAATCTGGTCATAAACAAGAAGCTGAACAAAGAAAAGAGTGTTCCGCAGGCAACTCCAGAGATGTGTGCTGTGATAGATGTGCTTTGCATGCCGCATATGTTAAAGAAGAGATAACATCTCCCATTTGTCTTTTTGATGATAAAATTGTGTGTAATCTCATTGTGGGTGTGCAGTGGTGCACTCTTATCTTTAAACAGTACACAGCTCACTAATGCACACTCAAGTGAAATGTGTTTGTGTAATTTGGACACAAGCACTGCACAAGTGCGAGTCAAATGTTAATGACACACGCGCGTTTCTTCTGCCAAAACACCACACAGCGCATCATCAGCGACACATTAAGGGCCAGAACGGACAACTGCACCTGCTTCAAAGGCTTCTACTGATGATTTCATTTATAATGAATGCGCAGTGATGGCTGGTAAAAGGCTCGCGTTCCCCAGTGCACTGTGCCACATTAATTAACTGGACCTTGTAAAGTTGGAGTGACACGTAGTTAGTTAGAATGAATTATTCTGCGGGTTTGGTGCGAGAGTCTCAGAATGTGATCCAGCACAGATGCGCGCATTGCGCACTGAGCCACTTTCTCCACACACAATGAGAACACATGACAAAGGAGATATATCATGCAATACAATAGCACCAGCGAGAATAGAGCTGTTTGGAGGAGAGTGCTTTTTGCGTCTCTGGAAGAATCTTGTGCGTAAACACCACAGATATGGAGTACATGGTAACACTAAGTTGAATTGTAAGTGACTGTGATTTGTGAAAAGTGTATTACATGTGCACTGTTAATGCAGGACTCACGCTGCTGTTATGTCCGGACCAGTGCACCATTGCCTGGTTGTGCGCGGAGTCTCCCGCCAAAGCGAAGGTGGACGTGTCCAGGTGGGGTTCATTCTGGCGCGGGCTGGACCCTCGGGCTTCCTCCCCCGGGCGTCTCTGCTCCGGTCTGGGGTTAAACCCGCCCTGTACCGCGTCCACAAAGCTCTCCCTGGACTGCGCTTCGGCACTTATACTCCTCTCCACTAAGTCCGGGTGCGATGCTCCCACGCTGCGCGACTTCCTCGGCTTCATCTCCCCCTCCAGAGGTTGTGAATCAACTTCAATAGACATGTCACCGTACTTTCTCCCGTTTATTTCCACATCTGCTGGTGTTATTTCTCTTGGTCCACTTTGCTCGCTGCTCTCCATCCACTCTTCATTATCTCCAGCATTAGCAAACCCTGTTCCAGACGCGCTGAAAACTTTCGCGTCTCCCCAAAGAGACACGAGCACCCCGGCGTCCTTTTGTTTCACATCATGGAGGTAAAACCTATTCGCAGATGCTGAAGTTATTTCCGCCTTTACAAAAATAAACTTGAAATGAAAAGGATTGAGTAGAGCCAAAAGAGCCAAAGTCCAAAGCATCCACAGTCCGGGCATTGTGTGCGCTCTATTCCGCGGCTGACACGCGTAAAAAAAGGAGTCTGGAAACGGCGCTGGTGCTTTAGAGTGAAATATTCAGGGTGTCACCAGCCCCATGTTTACGAGCAGAAGGCGCTGCCATTCGCGTCTAGGATTTAGTCAAAGTGAGGGCTTCTGTGGGGAGGTGCTGCGCATCAGCCAAACGCACGGAGGAGAGAGTGACTGCAGGTTAGAGCGCCCTGCATCTCTCTTTGGACAATAACAACAGCTGCGCCGTGCGTAAATCCGTTTGGGACAGCCTGGGTTTCATAGCTCGTCTTTTTTACCATAGCAAAAGTTTGTCACATAATAATTTGTTCCTGCTTGTTTTATTTCTTTGTTGTTTGTGCAATTTTTTTTTTGAAAGAGACGTGATTGGCATGTGTCCATCACCGGTCATTTTGTGTTTGTGGGACAAGCAGTGAGCGGGCTATAACCTATAGTATGAGCAAATCTTTTTCTTTCTTTTTTTCTTTTTTCCTTTTCTAATCATTTGTTCTTGCATGTTTTATTTCTTAGTTGTTTTGTGCAGTTCTGTGAAAGAGCCGTGATTAGCATGTGTCACCTGTCAGTAGTGCGCTTGTGCGACAGGGAGGGGGCATTCAGACCGCACTTTCTGGTCCTAATCAATTGTTGGTTTCATGCGTAAACACAGCAGAGCGGAGGAGAGCGCGCTATCCCTACGGTGACACTGCGCGACTTTTCTTTTAATTATGCCACGACGCACTCTGCCCGCGGCCCTCTCCGCACAGCACACAGGAAACAAAGAAGTCTGTGAAGTCACTTATCTTAATGACTTCTTGTGCCAACAACTCTTCAGCAACCCGGTTTTAATCTTTCCCATTTCTGATTGTTCTTTTTTTTTTTTTTTTTTTTTACTACTTGTGAAAAATCGTGCTTTCCCCCGATCAATATGCCATTTGAAAGGTATTAGTTTCAATTAGTCCAGCCAAATGAATGCCGAAAAAAGGCAATTGGCGTTTCCTGCTGACAGGGCTCTCAGTCTGTCTGCAGAAATCCGCGGTTCTCTAAAGGGAGGTTCGCGGGCATAGAGGGACTTATCTGGGAATCTAGTGACGCTGATTTAACTATGCCTCGACATGGGTGGGCCGAGGTTGAGAGAAGCGGTTATACAATCTCAGTGACTCAAACAGCTCATTGAAATAGATGCACAAGTCATGACACAATGACTAGACAATGGGACCGGAAGTGGGGCTGATGGAAATATTGTATATGTATTTATTTATTCTCTGTGCAAACTTGTACCTGGGACCTTCTTGCTGTGAGGTTTCATGCCACTCTGTATTTCATATGCAAAGAGAGGGGTGTTACTTGGCGTATGGTAAGCCCCCCAAATGAAGATAGCATGGTGGCTTTAAGTAGCTTAAAAATATTCTAAGTCCTTGTGGATTTTGCAGGGGCCTCCATGTCTCGATCTTCCATTCTTAACATAAAACAAATCCTTGAGTCGGGCACTCTGACATAAATATAAGGGGAAATCTGGAAAACATTGTCTGTATTATGAGCAAAGTCTGAAATTCCAGTGAATTTGTTAGTATTTAAAAAAAAGATCAATAGAGCAGGGTGATATAAGAGAGAAAATGTACGATATAAATGGTTATGGATGTACCCAAAGCTGCTTAAAGGCGCTGTACCTCCTTTTTATGGTTTAAAAGGACTAGTTCATTTTTGGTGGTTTGCAGTGGTCCAAAGCTGTGGATAATTATGCTGTAATATTTGTCTAAAATGACTTAATAAAAGAAACAAGTCAGCTGATTTCCCTGTTAAAAGCTTTGGTGCCCAGTGGGAGCTGACGTTGCAGTAAACATCATTATAACAAAGAGTTGGCACTTTTGTGGATAACTGCAGATCACACTAGCAAGCAGCAGATTTTTTCTCATTTGCACCAAAATCACTACATCCTTCCGAATCCTACACATATCATCGATTAAGAAAATAAAACTGGAGAACAAAGTAAGTACAGACCCCTGGACAAACACTGGTGGCAGTGTAAACCAGGATTGATCTGCAATATGGCCTCTTGAAAATAAGTGATTTAAGATTATTTAAACATGACAGGATCACTCCAAATTCAAATTTTAGAAGAGAAATGAGAAAGGGAAACAATTATAACACATTTAAAAGCTCTGAAAAGTAGACTTTGCATAATAGGCCTGCTTTAGTACAGATGAGGGCAGCTAAAATTCTAAAAATGATCAAGTTCACCATCTGTGAATTTACCTTTTAGATATCATCCTTAAAGAGACCATATTACACTATTTTCTGATCTATGTTATAATGTTGTGTCCTCAAAACATACTCAGAGTTATGTTTTGTTTCATTCACGTGTTTAACACACAAACTCTCTGTATTTAATTTGAGTTCTTCTCTAAAACAGAAAACACTTCATACATTTTCACTAGAATTATTTGGATAATTGCAGCCTTTTACATTGCATCTCTTAAAAATGTAAAAGGAGCTCTTAACCTGAAAACTCCCACTTTATGACATCACAAGGTGGAATAGAGCATTTTTAGCTTTGGAGATGAAGACACTACACAGACTAATAATAAAGGATTACTCAAACATACTGAATGAAACAAAACACAACTCCTTGGATGTTTTAGGAGGTAACAACTTTATAACATGACCTACATCTTTAAACATCTTCCAAAATACAACAGTTTTTAAAGAAATATTTTTGCTGCGACTCTTTCTCACTGATTGAGCTGTAAAACTTGATGAAGGTTTGCTATGGTCTATGTATCTTCATAAACAGCATGTCCTCAGTGTTATTATTCATCATTATCGATCCTCTCTTTCCTTAAGTAGTGTTTGTGTAGGTGTCTACTGGCGGCTGGCCTGCTTTATTACAATGTACTGCTGTCACTGAGCCAAGCCCATCACCTTGGCTGGAGCAGGTATCCACCACCGTGTAAACTTCTGCTGATCTTAGCCACAAATAAATCAGAGCAACATTACAATGAGGTGGGATTTATTACTGTCTCTCATGGTCTTACAGGGTCATATCAATATATTTACCACCATTATCACTGAATACACTTTGGTCAGTGTGATGTACGGTCTGAAGGCCACAGTATTGATGCTACAGTTGATGCAATTAACATTCCCTCGGGTATGAAGCTAACTGTAGGCACTGCTTTGTCTGAAGATCACAAGTCTTGCAAGCTAGATAAACCAGACCTGCAACAAGTGGCGTCCTGACTTTGCTTTTTTTCCCTTATAAGAAAACAACACTTACAATTAGACCACAGTATCTAATTGTTATCACAAACCTAAAAGAAAGAGCCGTAATTGTCGTGTTGGATTGACTAACATTGAGTGCTGGGGGTTGACTTTGCTGTCTGAAAGTAGTGAATGAAGGAATACATTTGAATACTATCAGTTTGTGAGAGCTAGAAATGATTTAGATAGACTTAAAGTGCCCATATTACAATTTTCTGATCTATGTTTCCTCATCAAAACATACCTGGAGCTGTATTTTGTTTCATTCACACACGTTTAAAGGGGAACTCCGGCACGTTTGAAGCTAAAGTCCATTGCTAGAGGTGGTCGAATTCTGTCAGAAGCCAAAAAACGGCACAGATCAGTGTTGCCTTGGAGAAGATCTCGCTGTGGTAATGAGTCTGTCAAGGTAACAAGCTCGTGTAGTGATGGAGCAAGTTCTTAGCTTCCATGTAAAACGCCAATTTGCGCAGAAGAGGCTTAATACCACTTTCTAACCCATCTTACAACAGCCACGAGTCTAACAAACAAAACGCTCTGCCTGGTTCACTCATTAGTGTCTGGAAACATTATAAAACAACTTTGGCCTTAGCATTACCTTGTTGATTTACCACTGCGCATTGTGAAAGCCCAAAAGACTCCATCGCCGACTCCAGCGGTGGCGAGCAGCTCGAGCCGCCAGAAGCAACAAGTGAGGATCGACTACTGATAGTGAAGAACAAGAGAAACTGGAAGTTGTTGAAAGAAAATGGTTTGGGAATGTATTTTTTTTGCCGTTTTTCAAAAAATAATATTCACTTGTAAATAAATGGGATTAGAAACAACATCGACGTTCGAGTCTTTTGGGCTTTCACATGCGCAGTGGGAAATTAACAAAGGCAAGGCTAAGGCTGCTTATGAAGTTGTTTTATAATGTTTCCAGACACTAATGAGTGAGCCAGGCAGAGCGTTTTGCTTGTTAGACTCGTGGCTGTTGTAAGATGGGTCAGAAATTGGTGTTAAGCTTCTTCTGTGCAAATTGGCTTTTTACATGGAAGCTAAGAACTTGCCCCCATCACTACACTAGCTTGTTCTCTTGACAGACTCACTACCACAGTGAGATCTCCACTGAGGAAACACTGATCTGTGCCGTTTTTTTGCTTCTGACAGAATTCAACCACCTCTAGCAATGGACTTTAGCTTCAAACGTGCCGGAGTTCCCCTTTAACACACAAATCCTGCATATTTAGGTTGAGTTCTTCTCTCAAACAGAAAACAGCCTTGTGATGGTAATACAGGAAGTGCTCCATTGTGTTTTTAAACTCCATACACCTTCAGTAGAATCATTTGGATAACTTCAGACCTGGGATTGCCACTCTCTGCTGAACTAAAGGTAAAAGGTAGCGGTTAATATGAAAACTATCTCTATATGACATCGTAAGGTGTAACAGAGCATCTAGAGCTCTGGAGATGTAGACAGACTAATAATAATAAAGAGTTATTCAAACATGTGTGAATGAAACAAAATACAACTTCAGTTTTTGAGGAGGTGTCACCATTATAACATGACTAAAAGTTCACAAGTGTCAATTTTGCACAATAAAGGACCTTTAAACACTTTCGTCCTCCTACCACTTTTGAATTACATACCGTATTTTCCGGACTATTGAGGCACCGGTATATAAGCATTTATATATATATCGGTGCTTTTCACGCTATTTAAAAAGAAAAAATAAGAAAAAAGTTGTACAAGCCGCAACCGGGCTATAAGCCGCTGATATCCATGTTGAAAAATTAGATATTTACTGCATCTACAGAACGATTTTGTACTGTAAATGTACATTTATGTACCTGAACAGATTCTTTCCGAACAGTGCCTTTTAACACGGCAGCAACTGTGCTGATTAAAACAGGTCAAAAACAGAAAAGAACCAGTAATTGACCTTCATTTCTCCTGTGCAGTGAAACCACAAGTCACTTTAATCATCTCCGCTGACGCCGAGCTTACGTGCAGCAACACGGTAGAGGTCTGCACGGGACACAATTTTCAGTCCCGCTCCCGCAGTCTTCAGTCCCGCTACCCCTTGCGCAGTGCGGCCGCGCTCCCGCCCGCGCCCGCAATAAGCTTTCAGAATGTTCTTTCAAAATGCCGTTTCAGAATGTTCTTATTACATCCATGGTCCTGCGCCTGCTGTTTTGTGTTGGGTCCCGCGGGTGCAGGGCTCTACAGTGGTTTCCTTCCTGGAGCAAGATCGATGCTTTCAACTTAAAACTTGCATCATACAAACTCCTTTGTGTGCTTTTCATGATGAAGGGGCGAAGATTTGAAAATAATTACCAGTTAGTAATTTGTCGTGCGTGTTATATCTGCTAAAAAAAAAGTAGCATATTCTTCTCCATCTATCTTGTTTTTGAAATTCCGGTTAGAGCGCCCCAGGCCGTGGAAAAAGAAATCTAAATTAAGCCGCTCCACACTAAAAGCCGCATGGTTCAAAGCCTGGGAAAAAAGTGGCGGCTTATAGTCCAGAAAATATGGTAACATTAATAAAAATCAAACACGCACATATGTATATAGCGATGTTTAGTAATATTATCACATCACGCCGTTCCAATTACAACCATCATATAAAATTACTTTTGAAAATATTCACGCTAGCACTTTTTATTGCATGCCTAGTGTAGCATTCGTGCTGGAGAGAGACTATTTTAAGCCCCTTAGTTAATATTATGAAGCCTGACTAAACACATAACAGATACATTAGCATAAGCAGGTGCCTCAGGCCTGTCCACAAACATGCGTATTCTCGTCTCATTCAAGGACGACATCACCAACACAAAGAATCAGAAGCATCCTTGCATTACGATGAGATGTGTAACATAAATTCGTAGATTAAAAAGAAAAAAAAAATCCGAAAATTGAACCAATCTGGGACCAGCAGTAGATACTTTTTCCAGTCTTGCGTGAAAATGTCAAACAGGCCTGGCATTTACTTATGAGCGGAATAGTAAAAGTGAAGGGGAGGGATATTACTTTCTGCAAACCATCTCTCCAGCCAATGTGCAGGGTTTTTTCGACATAAAAGGAGAATCATATGGATGTGTTTAGAATATATTACTGTGCTGTGAGTAAAGACACTATAGCGTATCCGTGAATGTATAATTAAAATGTATCATGTGTGGTACATTTAAAAGCAAGTGATTTCAACCAAGTGTGAAAACATGACAAACAATCACAAGTAAAAGCAAAGCCTGGAAAACTTGATAACTGGTAAAGTCTCATTTGCATTTGTCACATGTAAACTCAGGAACGGCATTTGAGATGTCATTACCAGAGGCCCATGTATTCCAAATAATACAAGTATCAAGAGGGGCTCAGACAGTGGGCCGTGCAGCATGTGTTTTTTAAATAATTTTAGGCTGCTACACAAGTGAAAGTAAAAGCATGTCTGAAAATTGAATGCTTAATTTGGTTGTTTAATGCCCTTGGTTGGTTTATGGTTCATTTCGAGCATTGTACACAAAATCATATGTACAGACATGCAAACTCCAAATACAAGAAACAAAAAGAAAGAAGAAGAGAAAAAATCTAATAATAATAAAGCATTTAAACAAGGACGATCAATTTTTTTTTATATGCATGACCGAAAAGGAGTGGGAAGAAGTAAAAAAAACGTATTAAATTCCACCTCTTCTCCAAAATTTGAAATACCCGTAAATTCCGGACTACAGAGCGCACCCTATTAAGAGCCGCATGCTCAGATTTATGAAGAAAAATCAATTTTGTAATTATATGAGCCGCACCATATTATAAACCGCTGGCCAAAGACTAGGCGGGGGTTCGCTTCTGTGTCCCCGCCGCCTGGAGCGCCTCCGGGACGGGCCGCGGACGCGGTCCCCCGCTGAACTCTGGGGACGGACTCGCTCACTGGTGACACTTGGGACACACACGCGCCACAGGCACTTACACACCTTCACACACTTGGGACACACACACGCGACATGCACATACACACCTTGGCGCTCTGGGAATAAACCACGGTAGCGATCGCTTTAGCCTTCAGTCTGATTTGTACAGCGGAAACATCGCGGCCGCTCTTTGCGTGTTAACCCAGTCCTCTGAAAGCTTTGGTTGTCTTTTTACACTGGCTCAGTTCTTCTTGCTGGAGCCTCCACCTTCGCACTATCTACTCGTTTATGCCAATTTTACGGGCAGCAGCTCGATTTCCTTCTTTAACTGCCAGAGTGATCGCTTTTAGTTTAAAAGCTGCATCATATGCTTTTCGTCTGGTATTCTCCATGTTGATGAGGGTTAGCAGAAAGACTGAAATAAGGAAGTTGTGATTAATCATACAATTTCATTGGACCTCAGTGAACTACTTATTCATTTTATTGGTCCATGTTTTTCCCGCGATGAAAAAAAAAAATAAAAAAGCCGCTTCATATTACACGCCGCAGTGTTGAAAGTGTAGAAAAAAGTAGCGGCTTGTGATCCGGAATTTACGGTAATCCTTTTTCACTTCCTGTTTGTTTTTCATTAGGACTTAACCAAGCAGCTTTACAGACCTAAGTCATCGTACACAATTAATATACTGTACTGATCAGCCATGGTAACATTAGATAGTTTAGATAGTTTAATTTATAAATTCGGACATTCCTTGAGCTCCACATTTAACTTATTCCACAATCTTACTCCACAAACAGAAATACAGAAACATCTCCTTCTTGTTTTCACCCTTGTAACTTTATAATCAAATTTCCCTCTCAAATGATCACCCCTTCCCCTCTCTGTAACAGCCTGTGAATATTTGCAGGTAATAGTCTGTGTTTTGCCTTAAATAAAATGCGTATAGTCTGTAACTGAATAATGTCTTTCAATTTTAATCATTTTGACTGTAAAATAATGAATTGGTCCCTGTAACCTGCCCCATGAATGATCCTTACGGCTTTCTTTTGGAGAGCAAATAGTGGATGTAGAATTGTTTTGTAGCTGTTACGCCAAACTTCTGCACAGTAATTAAAATATGGAAGAACTAATGAGCAATAAAGAGTTTGTAGTGATTTCTGATCTAGATCCTGTTTTGCTTTATTTAATACTGCTAAACTTCTTGAAACTTTACTGTGGACATGTCTAATATGTTTTTCCAGCTAATTTGTTCATTTATTCTCTGTGCACGTTGGTGTATGAGTGAGCCTGGTAAAGCCAGACTGAAATCCTGTCTGTACAGTCTTTACAGAGCAATCACACCTGTTTCTTTCAGTGACATATTGGAAACAAAATCTCAAAATCTCTCTAACCTTCATTTTAAGGCAGTGATTTTGAGCTAGAGAAGTAGTAGGAAAAAGGGGACAAGGGTCGATTTTAGTGAGTTTAATGACGGAGTGTGCAGGCTGATTGGGTCGGTGCTTCTCACACACAGATTGTTTTCATGGCTGTTGTGTTTGGTGCTCTTGATGCAAATACTTCCTGGATTAGTCTAGTCCGACACCAGATGAAAATTCTGATTGGACTTTGATTTAAAGTATATTAATATTTCCTAATGTGACCTATGAAACTTTCCTGGTGAAGGGTCTGCCTGATCGTCGCCATGGAGATGTTATTGCTTTATTATTATTGCTTTTCTAGAAATGTTCCTCAGGATCTTTTATCAGAAAAAAACGTTATATCGTGAACTTTTAATCTGCAGTTTTTAAAAATGGGGACAACATATTAAACAGATATTCTATGATAAAAATTTATTTAATGTAATAGTTATAATAAAACTTTAAAGCTGTATTGCACAACTTTTCTGGTGCAAGGTCTGCCACTTACTTGTCTCCATGGAGATGTTACTGTTTTACCTGAAATGTTTCAAGATATGACTTTAATATTTCCATCTAGCATTTTTTCACTGCAGCTATTTTTATTGCTCAAAAATAGCATAATTCCTTCTGCAATTGGGGGCGACTCTCCACAGATCTGAACTGTAATGTAGCGTAGTGCTGTAGAAATTTTAATCTGTACTGTGAAACAAACAAAATTAGGACGGACCCTCCACTAGAAATGTTACGCAATGAATCTTTAAGTTCAATTTCACAACTCAACATGAATTTGAATGGTGATTTTAATGTCTTATTCTGTAAAGCACTTTGAATTACTTTGTGTACAAATTGTGCAATACAAATAAACTTGCCTTGCCTCATTGTTACAATTTGCAGTCACTTTTTCTTCAAGTCTGTGCAGTATCTTTGCTTCTTCAAAAATGTAGTGTAGAAAGAGTAGAAAGTACAGATACCTGCTGTCAAATGTAGTGAAGTAAAAGTAAAGCGTATCCACTATAAAATCTACTAAAGTAAAGTACAGATACCTCAAATGTATACCTGTACACTGTGTAACCTGTACGGGAAGGCTAGCTACTTGCTGGTCTCCATGGAGATGCTATTTCTTTGCATGGAATGTTCCACAGTATGGCATTAACTTGTCTGTCTTTATGCATTCAATTACAGGTGTTTTCTAGTTCAAACACACCTGGAAAAACATGAATTCTGAGGCTTGCTTCTCCACAGACCTTGAAAGTAACTTGCCTCCAATGTGATAACCAAGTTTATTTCCAGACTGTATAACATTCAAGACAAAGCACTTACATCTCCATGGAAACAAACAGGTGGCTGACCATAAAGTTACCAGAAAAGCTGCACAGTGCACCTTTACATACAGTACATTACTGCTTTTATTTTGTTACGGACCAACACTGAACTCATCCACAACTACCCAGAATATCTCTTGTTATTTGAATTTTCTTCCACGTTTACACTTTTTACACATTTATATGAGGAATGTCCACTAGAAATGTTACGCAATGCATCGTTAAATTCAATTTCTCAACTCAATATTACAATTTGCAAAGTCATTCTTTCTTCAAGTCTGTGCAGTATCTTTGCTTCATTTTTTTTTTTTACAAAGAATATTTTATCTAAGTAGTTCATAATGAGGAATCTATGTGTTCAATTCCCAAGCTGACAGACTGGCCCTTGTGCCATTAAGCATGACACTACCGGACTGTAAACTCCCTGTACTGTGAAACATAGCTTGAGATGATAAATACAAAGTGTCCTTGAAAGTCCCTCACAAAACAATCCATTTGTTTGGAGTTGGGGTGACATTTCATTGCATCCAAATGCTTTCAAAAGCGGTGTAAACAACAGTGATGACGAGAAAGCTCTATATTCCAGTTTTGGCATGCCTGTTCACACAAATTGGGGGTTGGAGTGAACAGGCGGGCGCAGCAGTGGACATCTCCATTGGGTTGAATCGTTTCAATGAGGGGGCAATTGGACTCATCAGCTATTGTTTACCCATTACTGCGTTAAAATGAAGTGGGTCGGTCCATGGGTGCCAGGGCAGAGGTAAAAAAAAGCCGAGGGGGAGGGGCCTGGTCCGTCAATGACATCTTGGTAATCGGACTTCACCTTGGGTGGGAGCGGTCAGGAGTGTGGGTTGGCATTTTCTATTCTGTTGTCAAGCTGGTCAAAGCAAGTCATCCCTGAAAATTGCAGGTTTCACTTTTGGAAGTATGATTAGACTGATGTTAGGTGTACTACAGTCAGGACTAAACTAAAAAATAACATTTATATTATGCAAAACTGACTCTTGTGAGCTTTAAGACATCATTTAGCCAGGTTAAGCCAGTTACTTCATCAAAAACATAGATGGAATCATGTTTTGTTTGATTGCACATACACATCTCCAAAGCTCAAAATGTTCTATTCCACCTTTTCAAATTAAGCTCCTTTAGTTCAAAAAGGTGGGCAAATCCGGGGCTGAAATTATCCAAATGATTCTAGTGAAGGTGTGTGGCGTAGAGCACATCCTGCTTTACCTCTTAACATCACAGTGTTTTCTGTTCGAGAAAAGAACTCAGCCTAAATACGCAGGGTTTGTGTGAGGATGAAACAAAACACAACCAGACAAACAACAAAACACTCCAGACAAACAATATTTGAACATAGATGAGAAAAAGGTGTAATATGGGCTCTTTAAAGAGGAAGCCTATTATGCTTTTAGCCATTCCCCCCATCATGACCTCACCCTAGGCATATTTCTCAGTGATTCATTCATGTTACATTAGATTTTATTGAACATTCACTTCAAATTTAAAGCACTAATGCTGCCCCTCACATACACACATAGGTCTTCAGTGATGGGGACTTCGGCTCTTTTACGAGATCCAATTCTTTTGGATTGGTTCATGACATTGAGCCGTTCAAAAGACTGACTCTTTTTATATTTATTCACACGACAGAAGCCAATGTGAGAACTCACTTTATCCTTAAACTAATCACAGAGAGAAATAACCAAAGCTCAGATTAGTTTCAAATGGTTCAAACTGAGAGTGGAAGTGCATTTCCCTTTGAAAGTATGCAGAAAATAAATTAAATGTTGCACTATAATTATAATAATTGCAATGCTAACTGTTATTATGATGTTAAGTATGTTTTTTGTGTGCAAACCTCTTACTCTCTTCGCCTGCTCTCATTCTTCTGTTAGTTGAGTGTTAATCAGTATAAAATGCATTAGAAAGATAAAGATTTGTTTCTTTTAAAAAATGAGATCTGATTCACACCGTTCACATTTTATTCAATGAAAAATCCATGTTACACTATTGATCTGATCTATGTTGTAATTTTGTTGTGTTTATCTTTCATTCACACACCTTTAACACACAAAACAGTAAAACCCTGCACATTTAGGCTGAGTTCTTCTCTTAAACAGAAAACACTCTGTTCCACCATGTGATGTCATGTGGAAATACAGGAAGTGCTCCACTGTGTTTTTAAACTCCCTACAACAAAATCATTCGGACAATCTCAGCCCTGGAATTGCCAGTCTCTACTAAACAAAAGGTATAAGGTAACTGTTAACTTCATGACATCACAAAGTGGAACACAGCATTTTGAGCTTTGGAGATGCAAACAGACTAATAATAAATGTGTTTGTTGTTGTTTTGTGATGAGGTAACAACATTATAACACTACTAAATGCTCACAAGAGTCAATATTGCGTAATATAGGACCTTTAAAACAATAAAATGCTCAAAGATATACCTGTAAATATGTAGGACTGTGGCCAAAGCCAATTTCCAAATGAAAAAAAAATCCTCTGCTGCAGCGATTTGTTATGATGACATTTATGGTGACACACCAAATAAAACGGCCAGCTGAAATCAACTCTGCATTTGTTAACAGGAAGTTGTTTTAGATCAATATTTTGCTTTAAAAATGAACATAATGTAAAATAATAATCTACGTAGGTCACAGATCATAACTCACAAGATAATGATTTCTTCTTTAAAGGTGCGGAGGAGGGTCTGTCAAATGCTTTTCTCCATGGAGATGTTATTGCTTTGTCTGGAATGTTTCACAGTATGGTATTAAACCTTTCTATCTTCATGGAGACCAAACCAGACCAAGTTAGATCTGTGGAAAGGCGAACCTGCTCCCAGTCAGAATGCCTGTTGTTTCTAGGCATTTTTGAGCTGTAAAACCACCTGTAATTGAATACATGTAAAGTAGAGCTGTTTAATGTCATACTGTGGAACATTCAGGGCATTGCAATGACATATCCATAGAAACAAGCACAAAACAACCAAAAAGTTACACGGTGTATCTTTAATGCAACCCTGAACAGGAACTGATTCTAACCAAAGACTAAACAGGAGAAAAAATATGGTCTCCTTCTTTGGTACAGAGCTGCTTTCCATTGCATTATTCACTGACTTATGTAGCCACAGTGGCCCTGGGGCAGGCTGATGAAGCTCTGTGCCACTAACCCCCCAGACCACCTACACATGCCGACACATTCAGTCAGACAAGCTGGATGAAATCACTTGCCCAAGGACACAACAATATGTAAATGCTAAAGCTAAGCTGTATCTAACCCCTCAACTCATCCACTGCTGGAAGAAGTTCGTGATTTTGTTACGTAAGTGAAAGTGCGGATACTGGAGCAAAAAAGTACTGAAGTAAAAGTTTCACATGAAAATAATGAAAAGGAATGAAAAGTGTAGTAGTGAAAGTACTAAGTAGTAAGTGAACATGTACAACGAGTACATGTTTAGAGAGAAAAGACAAAAAGTAAAAGAATTTTTTGCAGATTTTTTCTGCTGCATTTGGTTTAACAGAAACAACTGAATTAATATTTTTCTTAGCTGTTTTATTTGGGCCTCAGCCTTTTCAGGAGGTCTCAGACAAAAATAAAAAATACTTTTACTTTTCAGTCCTGTTCAAAAATATAGTGGAGTAAAGCGTATCCACTATAAAAATCTACTAAAGTAAAGTACAGATACCTCAAATATTTACCTGTACACTGTGTAACTTCTAAGGTGGATGGCTGGCTACTTGCTAGTCTCCATGGAGATGCTATTTCGTTGCATGGAATGTTCCACAGTATGGCATTAAACTTGTCTATCTTTCATGCATTTAATTACAGGTGTTTTCTAGCTCAAACACACCTGGAAAAACATGAATTCTTAGGCTTGCTTCTCCACAGATCCGAAAAGTAACTTGTCTCCAATGTGATAACCAAGTTTATTTCCAGACTGTATAACATTCAAGACAAAATAATTACATCTCCATGGAAACAAGCAGGTGGCAGACCATAAAGTTACTGGAAAAGCTGCACAGTGCACCTTTACGTACAGTACATTACTAGTTTTATTTTATTATGGTCCAACAGTGAACTCATCCACAGCTACCCAGAATATCTCCTGCTATTTGAATTTTCCTCCACGTTTCCACTTTTTACACGTTTATATGAGGAATGTCAATCATCTGGAGGAAAATCACAGCCCAAATATACGCTTTCAGTCTGATATAAACAGGCTCCAACGGTTTGAGGAAATCAGTAAAAGTGTATTTCTCACGTCCAAGTATGCTAGCAGATTCTTTCTCCCACTGAGGCGAATTTAGCCTTGGTATTTTTCCTATTGCAATGTTTGTAAATCAAGATCAAAGTGACATTTAATAAAAAACAAACCTGCAAGCATTTTAATTTTGTCGCTTTTTGGAAATAGTCTTTCTGTACTCACTCTAAAATAATTCATTTCCAGCTTTTTCATATTTTGGGATGCAAATAAACATGTGCCCTATGCATATGTTTATAACTGTGTATTTATGAGTTCCATATAAATATATTACTGTGTTACATTAAAGGGGCCATATTACGCTATTTCCTGGTTTATGTTTTTTGTTTTTGCATAATATAGAATGTTTAAAGGTGCAATATATACATTTGTTTGCATGGAGACAAGCTACAAGTTACAACCCAGATCTGTGGAGAGACGACCCAGCTCACAGTAAGAATGTTTCCAGATGTTTTTAAACAATTACAACACTTGGAATAATATAAACGAAAGATGGATATGTCCGATGCCATAACTCCCTCTACTAGAAAAGTTCCGTAGTGCATCTTTAATTGCCTTGAGATGAAATGCAGCTCCATCGCAAACAGATACATCCAAGCAATCCATGGAATGGCCTGAAAGTTCCCATGGTGGTTGGGCCTATGTGTTATTGACTGTGTGGGATGGTGGTTTTAAAAGGCCATATAACACTTCCAGTTTATGTGTATGAGCTGTTTGTTATTGACAAGTGTCCCACTAAAGCACATTTGAATGAGCGGTTTTCATTTAGGGTTATGTAAATATCAGGTCAATCTGTTCGGAGAAAGATGTGGCTATTGACCAGTTTGTACAACAGGCATTGGTTCAGAAAAAAATACGATTGAAGTTTCCTCATCACAGAAAACGAGTATTTAAATAGACCTATAATGTCTTAACGCTCATCTTTAGGAGAGCAGATCATCATCAAGGTACAAAATGAAACGTAAGAAAGGGGAGGAGACAGAGGGATACTTTATTGATCCCAAGAATCAATGAGAGATGGAATGTTTGTGTTGCAGATAGGAGCAGGGCAGTGGGGCAGATCTGAATGAATGAAAAGCAGGTTTTGATCGGCTGAGAGACAGGTTACATCATGACAAATTGAAACCCTCCTTGATTATTCATTCAGTCCATAGCGGAGGTAAACTACTGAACTTTACAAAATGCAAAGGACGTGACTGACAGGCGTAAATAAAACAACATAAAGGCAATGAAACAATTAACTCAGGTAAAAGATACATTTTGTTCTGAATTATACAAGGATTTTGGAGAAATGTGTTCCGCATTTGAGAGACATGTGATGCAAATTCGCGGCTGTGGTTGGATGAACAATTTTTAAATCCCACTGTCCAGTTCCAGTTCCTTCTACATCCAGAAGGTTAACCACAAGGTGTGTTTGCTCTCTTTAGCTGTATGGGTCGGCACAGTAGCAGAGTCGTTAGCACTTCAACCTAACAGGAGATTTCACTAAACACATGCCCTATAAGAGACCACAAATATGATACTCTCAGGGTTAAAAATCCAGTCCAGTCAGAAATTCCACATATCTTCATTGTTGGAGAGTTGCGTATAAACAAAGAAACCTACACCGAGCTACTCCCTTTCCAACTCTTTTCTCCATCTCCCCCTCGGTGTAGAAACATCATTAGGAAGATTATCAGATGTAATCACCTCATTCGACTCGACCATAACTCACGGTAACTCTGTAAAAGCTAACCACTCGGAGGCAGAAGAGGAACAGGGCCTATGTCGTCTGAAAGCTTTCCGAACCAAAAAGCCCCATTTGTATCTCCTGTCTTACATTCCGGGCTTGTTAGTTCCAACACTTGGGTAGATCCCAGAGGAGCACACGCACCAACCCCAGCACGCGTAATGGCCATCACCCAGACAGCCCACACACTCCCCCCGCACACCTATACATGCAGCACCATTAAAAACAAGACAACTTTGCTCTGTTTATTGGGGATAGCAGTCGAGTCCTATCTGGATGAAAGAGAAAGCTTTTTAGAATTCGCAGCGGGAGGGGTGTTGAGGACAGTTAGCCAGCGCCGTGTTAAAGTACGATTATATGCAGCCACAGTCGCCCTAGGCAGGTTGACAAAGCTGTGTGTCACTGGCCTCTCAGACCACCTACACATAAAACATTCAATCAGGCACTACTGCCCACTACTTGCCCAAGGACACAACAATACAGTATGTAAACATTAAAGCTAAGCTAGAGCGAACCCTCAGCTCGTCCAGTAGTGGAAGGAATACCCAATTTTGTTACTTAAAGGTGCACTTAAGGTGTAACTCTTTGGTTGGGGGTCTGTCACCAGCTCAGTTTCAGTTTCTCTGAATATGTCACTGCTCTGCCTGGAATGCTCTACGTTACATTTATTCAATTACATGTTGTTTAATAGCTCAAAAAACCTAGAAAAACACATAATAATAATCAATTTTATTTTGAGGTGTTTTTCTAGACACACCATACAAAGAGAATTAAAAACAGGCAATATATACAGTACAAGACAAAGAAATTAAACAAAGCAATGCAAGTTAATGATTGAGTGTTCTGGAGGTTAGGGGGGAGTGAGTTCCAGAGATGGGGAACAGAGCGTCTGAAGGCTCCGCTGTCCATGGTGCTGAAACGGGCAGGAGGGACTGTGAGGTGTACGGAGGAGGAGGACCTGAGTGAACGTGAGGGTGTGGAGACATGAAGGAGTTCAGTGAGATAGGGAGGAGCCAGGCTATGGATGGACTTGAATATGAGGAATAGGACATTCAGCATTCTTACTGTGACTGGGGTTCCCGCTCCACAGATCTGACCTAACCTTTCAAGATAGAAAGCTTTAATGCCATACTGTGAAAAATTCTAGACAAAGCAATGACATCTCATTGGAGACCAGCATTTGACGGACCCTCCTCCAGAAAAGTTACACAATGCAATTTTACTGGAGCAAAAAAAACCTCAAATATATGTAAAAGTATCACAAGAAATAATAAGTACCTGTTTAAAAATGCACTTAAAGAGTAAAAAGTTTGCGTAGAATCTGAAATCTTATAAAACTTCAGAGTAGTGATACACGCAGCACCATTAAAAACAAAGCAAATCTGTTTACTGCAGATACCGGTCGAGTCCTTTGTGTTCGTAGATGAAAAAGGAAGCCATTTTAGAATTCGCAGTGGGAAGAGGCAGTTAGCTTGAGGACAGTTAGCTAGTGCAGCGCTAAAGTACACATGTCACGGAAAAAGATATTGTGCTCTTCACCGGCAAGTCTCTAAATTATAATTATCTCAGCGGTTGTTTTGTTCAGCGCCGTGTTCTTTATAGGAATGAATAGAAGTGGGAACGTGCTTCTAGATTTTTCTCTACGGGTGTTGCACAGTGGATCTGGGATGTGCTGTAATTAAATTGGTGAAGACTGGTTGCACTTATGGACAGTGCGTTTTATTTTATTAGGGGTAAAGTGCAGGCACATTTTTCTATTCTGAAACCTGGCACGTTTTAGAGCAGAGTCTTTCAGATGCGGCTCATTCGGTTGCATGTGATGACCTTGGATTGACCCCATTGATCGATGAACTGATCAATAAAAGAGGCCCTAAATCTCTGAAAGGGAGGGACCTCTGAAAGTGATTTTTTTTTACAGATATTTACTCATGTTGGTTTCATATAAGCATCCATTATATTTTTTAAATATTTTTCCTCTTTGAATGTCAAGTGAGAGAATTTTAATGGCATTCTTATGGATGATTGGATTAGATAATAGGACCTCATAGTTATCAGTTTTTTTTAATTCTGTTTTATTTTGGCTTTCAATAATATAATAACAATAATTACTTTCATTTTAAAGAAGACATACTGTTTCTGAGCTATAATGCATAATACCCATGGATCATTATGCTGTGATCTGCACATTTTAAATTGCAATATTCATCTAAAAAAAGGTCATAAAAAGATCACATGTACTAACTATGGCACGTTCTCACGCCTGGCGAAAAAGTGGCTCCTTTCAAACCAAACCTGCACCCATAATGTGGACTCCGGCCATTATAAAGACGTTCTCTTTGTATGTTTGTATTTATGAACTATAACATCAACCTGCCCAAGGACACAGGTGGAAATTAGCACTGGCGCTACAACCTGGTACATGCATCTCTCCTGCTAAGGTCAATGAATATTGTGCACTGCCCCTGTCTCATTAAATAAACTAAACTAAACTACCAAAAAAAAGTCTGCTCACTTCTTCATTAAAAAAAAAAACATGGTGCCCAACGGGAGCTGATATCTCTGTAAACACCATCACAACAAAGAGCCATCCAGTTGTCTGCACCTCCAATGGATAGCCGCAGATCACACTAGCGACTAGCAGATTTTTTTTTTCATTCGTACCAAACCGGCACTGTTATATTCTTGTAATTTTGTCATTTTTTGAGTTGTTTTCTACTTTATTTAATTTAATTTATAGCATAGTTAGTAGTGTTTGTCTCATGTTTGCTCCAAGTGCCGCAGCAATTTCCTAATGTTATGACCCCGGTCACTCATATGGCAATAAAACCTTTCTGATTCTGATTCTGAAAATGACAACTCAGTGAGGCTGCATCCTACGTGTATCACCAATTAAGAAAATAAAACTGGAGAAAGAAGTAAGTACAGAGGAGTGGGCGTATTCCGGTGGCGGTGAAAACTCGGGATGATTGGCAATATGTTGTCTTGAACATAAGCAAATTAAGATCACGCAAACATGTACAAATCACTGCAAATACAACTTCAGCAGGGTAAATGAGAAGAGGAAACAATTATAACATGGAAAAAAACTCTGAAAAGTTGATTTTGCATAACAGGTCGGCTTTAACATAGAAATATTGTCACATTTCTCTCTCCAAAATCTGAATCTGGCTGTAGACCTCTGCATTAGAAAGACCTGAGCTTGCACAACCTTAATACATGATCTAAGTATTTTTGCATCACCATAATGTATAATTCACAAATAGATCTCATTCTGTAAAGTACCAACAAAGCCAGGTACAGCCCTGAATATGGTATCCAATGTTGTTATATTCTTTCCAATCTGTCATTTTATACTGTCATCACCCTATCTCAATAAATGCATAAATAAAACTGCTTTGAGACCACCTAAAAGTCACACAGGGCAATATTATACGCCTTAAATCATCCGTTGCCAGTACGGTAAACCAAATTACAATGGAGAACAGAAAGCTCCCAACATTGCTGTAATACTACAACAGCCAAAATAGCAGAAAACAATAGCTCCACAGCACTGCCCTATAGGCCATGTCTCTATGTCATTACAGCACCCGTGCCCCTTACAGACTGATGGCAGGTTCCATACACCCAGTCCCATGTTGTTGGGCTGCTAGTTGGGGAATTGCACAGTGAAAATTGGCAGAGTGAGTGAGGGACTGCCAGCTCTGTGAAGGACTGGCAACTTTTTGTCAAGCACCACATAAGGGTCCGGCTCTCAGCATCCAGCAGGAAGGTTAATAAGGAAAAAAACTACCAAATGAGTTGTGTAGCCTGGAAATACGTGGCACCGAATCATGTTTTTGCTCAATTTTCAGTTCTTGTACTTTTTACACTAGTGCTAACGGGAGGAAAGCCAATTATAAAGTACTTCCAATGTGTGAGAGATACAAGCAATAAAAAGTTACCACCATCTGTTATTAGTAGTTTTGTTTGACCCACTTACAGCTTACCTAAACTCAAGGAGAAATAGTTGGGTCAGCTGTAGTAACTTAATATGACTATATTATATTTGTGATTTTAAAAAAGCAACGCAATGTAAATATATGGTTATGTACTAACAAACACGAACTCTTATCACAGATTTTGGTTCTGAAACAACTTAATCACATTTGGACAAAGATACTTCGTGAAATGATCCTTTAAAGGGCCCATATTAACATTCTCATCACAGTCATACCTGGAGTTATGTTTTGTTTCACTCACATATTGTATACACCTATTCAGTTCTACACTCGGTTCCACCTTGTGATGTCATGTGGTAATACAGGAAGTGCTCCACTGTGCTTTTAAACTCAATATACCTTCACTAGAATCATTTGGATCATTTCAGCCCTGGAATTCCCATTTTCTATTGGACTAAAGGTAAAATGTAGCTCTTAACTTGAAAACTACATCTTTGTGACATCACAGAATGGAACAGAGCATTTTGAGATGTACAAACTAATCATAAAGCGTTACTCAAACATGTGTGAATGAAACAAAACACAGCTCCAGGTACGTTTTTGAGGAGGTAAAGTATAATAACATGGCTTAAAGCTCACAAGAGTCAATTTTGTGTAATATAGGATGTTTATTAAAGCTCCCATAGTTTTTTTTTTGCCTAAAATGTTATTTATTTTCAATGTGGATGTGTTTATTGCACTAACTAACATGCATCCTTACTGTGAGTGAGCTTGCATCTCCACAAACCTGACTCAAAGTGTGGGAAAGTTGGTGGTTTTCAGATTCTAGAATATAATGATGTCGTGCTCCCAGATGGGAAGGGGACAAGAGCCGGACTTCCCTATTGATTCTACTTCACAATGAAATATCTAAAAGGTAAATTCACTAATAATAATAATAATAATAATAATAATAATAATAATAATAATAATAATACATTTTATTTATCAGGAACCCTTCTGGACACCCAAGTTCGCCTTACAACAACATAAACAAATTAAATATGATTATAACATACCGTTAAAGCCTACAGTTAAAGTGGACAGGATTTAATTGATTGATTGGGTTTAGTATTGTATTTAGTGTTGGATTTTATTACTATCTAGTATTTAGTAATGTGTTAGACGGTACTTGAATTGATTGATTGTTAAACCTGATTATTTCCACTACAGTAACCCTAGAACTCACTGTATTAAAGCAAAAGTGCATGTTAACAATGTTCTTTTTAGCCGCTCCCCATCTGTATTAAATATCAGTGGTCTGCAGAATGTTGCTATGTCACCTGAAACCCACCAATATGTTCCACCGTATGGCAAAAAACACACTTTCAAACACTATTCCCATGGATGTCCCAAATTAGAGTCTCAGCGTGTTTCCATGGGGACATGCTGGTGACATGTCGCTGTCGCAAAGTTACACAGTGTTACTTCAGCAGCCACTTTTTTATGATAACATGAAACCTTTTTAAGATGACCTTGGCTTGTACTGGAACTTTTTTTTTTCCGCTGTTCACTATTTTTTCGCTATTGGACCCATTTTCTGAGGGGGTAAAAAAAGTAGCCGTGCTGGAACAAATTTACAATGACTAAGGAACATTTTCATTTTCACCATAAATCAGGTTTTACTATGACCTGGAAGCTTTTATATTCTAACCTTTTTATGATTATACAAGAATATTTTTATGATGGCCGTGGAAGAAAGTTAACCTCTTGATGCTGGAATCTGTTTTATTCATATTAGAATGTCACCTCCTCAAAAATATACCTGGTGTTTTGTTTCAATCACACATGTTTGAGTAACACAGGATTGTTACGCAGTCGAACTCCCCAGTGTTCAAAATGCTGCATCTTATGTTCCACATTATGATGTCACGTTGTGGTGGTGGTCAGTAGAGTTTGGCCGTTTCAGGTCTGAAATCATCCAAATGATTCTAGAGAGAGTGTATGGAGTTTAAAAACACAGTGTTTTACCACATGATATGATCAAGTAGAACAGTGTTTCCAGTTGGAGAGAAGAATTCAGCATAAATATGTAAGAGTTATGTATTTAACGTGGTCTGTGTGTGATGAGGAAACAACATTATAACATGGGTCAGAAAATAACATAATATAAGAATTTTTCATTATGAACCTGGAGCCTTTTTATTGTTGCCTAAAAACAGTTTTATGACTAACAACAACAAGCATGCTAAGTTAGCAGTGCACTTCCTGATTCTCACAATAAAACGCTGGGGCAAGACAAATGTTCATTTACATTGAAAAAAAATACAGTACTACTGCTTTAAATGTGCACTATGTTACTTCTAAGGTGGAGGGTCCAAAAGCATGTGTATTTTTGTGACCAGACCTCCTTGTCAAAACCTGATCTCATCAGATCTCAGAAGCTAATCAAGGCCATGCCTGGTTAGTACTTGGATGGGAGACTACTGGGAATTCCAGGTGCTACATTGGGCCGCCAGTGGCAAAAAAACAAAAAAAAAAACTGTTGTTGTGTCCTTAGGCAAGACAGTTCACCCACATTGCCTAGTATGAAAGTGGAGTGTGAGTGATCATGGTGGTCAGAAGGACCGATGGTGCAGATTGGAGCCTCGCTTCCGTCAGTCTGCCCCAGGGCAGCTGTGGCTACAATAGTATCTTACCACCAAGTGTCGACTGAATGAAGAATGAACTGTGAAGCGCTCTGGTTATCTTGAAAGGTTCTATATAAATGCAATGATTAATTCATTCATTTTTGAGCTATAAAACACCAATAATTGAACAAATGCAAGTGACATATGTTTAATGCTCTACTGTGGAACATTCCAGGCAAAGAAATAACATCTCCATGGAGACAAGCAATATGAATTCTCAACATGTTCAGGTTTGCTACTCCATAGACCTGATCATTAACCTCCATTGTGATCACCAAGTTTATTTTCATACTGTGCGATAACCAGGACAAAACAGTAATATCTCCATGGAGACAAACAACTTAACTTATAAACTTCAATGATGAACCTGGAGCTTACCTTTTTACCATTTCAAACACAAGGGGTCACTAGTATTTACGTTCACCCAAGTTTAAACATATCGACAGTTGCAGCATTTGGCTTATTTCGAAACACAGAATTAGTTACGTCCGCAGCCGCCGGAAATCAGAAACATTGATTTACACGAATTCACGTCTTTGAATGCTGTAGCCCATATTGCCGAGGTGTATTTCTGCTCATTTCTACAAGTCCCTCCAAACAAACACACCAGCAACCATAGTTCTGAACAAGAGAAGAAGCGATAAACCAACATGGCGTCAACTCCATCCGAATTCTCTTCCCTTGTTAGAATTTAGTATGATGGCTGCTCAGATTTATAGGAGTATAACATAGCAAATTAAAACTACCCTGTACGTGTGCGGAATGAGAAGCACCTAAAAGAGCCCAAGTCTTCTATCTTCTAGCTCCGACACCATAAACAAGTAATGGTGGAATCAGTTTAGCGAGGTGTCATATTTTACGTGGACAGGAGCGAAGCCAGGGGACAGAGATGTCTTCTTCGTCGGCGTTAATGGATGGATTTTGTTGCGCATTTAAAAAACACATCTGCGGAATTTTACCAGGAATTCCTTAAGGTGTAAAAGGAGCTGTCAATACCACTCTGGGTAGACTGTTTTCGGAAGATTTCAAAATGAGCACTTAATGCTAACGCCAGAGGTGATTTTTTCAGGCTGTTCATTCACTGACTGGGATTTATTGGCAGGTGATCGCTTCCAACCAGAAGTGCAAAGTAACAGATAATATAATGCATTTGTCTTGTAGCATTTTTTTTTTCTCTCAAAATAGCTAATTTCTCTTACTGCCAGGGCCATTTCTAGCTTTTAGGCAGGAGGCTGTGTATATGTATGGTTCTTGGGGCCCGCAATATTGATCTATAACCGCTTAAAGGTCCCATATTGTACTAAATTGACTCTTGTGAGATCTAAGGCATGTTATAATGTTGCTTCCTCATCACAAACATACCTGGAGTTGTGTTCTGTTTTGTGATGGGAATTTCTTACTTTGTTAAGTGTATTTTATGGCTTTAGATAACTGGTAATTCACATCTGCTAAAGCAGTTCTGTATTCCTGTTGACATGCAGTGGTGTGACCTGTTATTTCTGAGCTACTTCAAGGCAGGTCACTATGTTCTGTCTTTCTCCATCATTGTTAAAACAGCAAGTTGTTCTACTCATTCTCATCATTTAGAATTATTGGTATCCTTGAGTTCAGTCTAATCAATGCCCCAGCTCACCCAGAGAAGTAGTCTCCTTTTGAGAACTGTTTAGATCTGTCCTATCGTATGTTTTACCTCATGCTGATTTTATGACAGAAGCCTGTTTTTGTTTTGCCGTTCAGGATTAGGGAGAGACGGACCTTCCGTGAGGGACAGAAGGTTTTGTTTTCTTTATTTCTCTGTAATTTTGTGCACAATTGCTTTAATAAATCCAGACTCTTTGATTTAAGACAACTTTTCTCCAGTTTTATTCTTCTCAGATTTAGAAATCCACAACAGTTTCATTCACAGGTTTGAGTAATGCCACATTATTAGTCTGTCTACATCCCCAGTGCTCAAAATGCTCTGTTCCACCTTGTGACCTTCATGAAGCAGAAGTTTTACTAGTAGTTCATTAGCAGTTAAACCTTTACTTACTTGTTTACTTGTAATCTTTGTGCATATTCATTCATATTTTTGCACGTATGTAGGTTTAAAATAATGTGTATGAATGTGATACATTTAATGACAACTACTGTTAAGCTTTAGTTCAGTAGAAATGGGCAATTCCAGGTCTGATATCATCCAAATGATTCTAGTGAAGGTGTATGGAGTTTAAAAACACAGTGGAGCACTTCTAGCACATGACATCACGAGAGAGCGAAGAACTCAGCCTAAGTATGCAAGATTTGTGTGTTAAACATGTGTGAATGAAACAAAACACAACTCCAGGTATGTTTTAGATGAGGAAACAACATTATAACAGATCAGAAAACAGCACGATATGGGCCCTTTAAAGGTGCGGTGCGGGAGGGGGGTCCGCCACCAGGGAGATGTTGTTTCTTTGCCTGGAATTTTTCACTACATGCTATTAAATGTTTGTTTTGCCATGGAGACAAGCACCATGTCAGTTTGCAAGTCTGGTTTGTGGAGACGTGGACCTTCTTACAGTGGAACGCATATTTTTCAAGGTTTTGTTTTATGGTAAAAACACAATTAAATAACCAGGGAAAGCAATGTCCCCAGCATATCTCCATAGACATGACCAGGTGCTGGATTTGTACGAGAAAAGTTACATTGTGCACCTTTAAGTGGTGTTTCAATGTTGACAACTCTGTTCTCTTCTCTTATCAGGCTAACCACATCCTTTATGTGATTTCCTCGCCTCCTCTGAATCTTTCTTTCAAACACATTCCCAGCCCTGGCCCCACCCTCTCACTCTCCCGTCTCTTCTCAAACTGTTTTCGCTTGGCCCCTTTTGAAGTCTGATCTAATCCTCCATGTTTTTTTTTTGCTTTGCTTTTTTTCTCTCATTTTCGGACAGCGGAGGGGAAATGGTTCAGAAAGAGGGGGCTCAAGTTCGATTACAGCTGTTAATCAAAAATCTACACTGGCCAGCATGGCGTGATGTGAAAAATGATTTCGGTTTCAATCTGTCAAAAGAGCTTCATGCTTACGTGCACCGGCAGATATCAAGATATATTGTTGGAGCGGAGGGCAGAGAATTAGAGAAAATGAGAAGTCACTGGGACTGTGCGAAAATATGTGCAGGGACAAATGAAAACGTAAATAGCCCTGTTCAAGCTAGTGTATCCTGGCATGGCTCGGTGCAGACTCACTTTCTTCACTGATAGAAAGTGGTTTGGCAAAACCCAGGATTATGCTCAATAGAAAAGGGTTTAGAGTCAGACTAGAGCTGAATTTTGATGGAATATAAATGTTATTTTGCAAGACGAATGTAAAACTGCCCATGTTTTTACAAAATGTCAAACTAGCATCAATGTTAAAGTCTAAAGCTTCAAAGTAGGTTTTATGCAAAGACGAGATTCCTTTTTTGGGGGGGTCCATGTAACATTTGCAGCTTGAAAACATACCCAAAGTTGGTTTTGTTCATGCATGTTTAAAGGTCCATTATGTAACTTCTAAGATGGAGGGTTCGCTATTTGCTTGACTCCATGGAGATGTTATTTCTTTGCCTTGAATGTTGCAGAGTAGGGCATTAAACATATATCCCTTGCATTTGTTCAGTTCAGGTGTGTTATAGCTTTATAAAACACTTTGTAGCCTTAAAAACATGAATTCTTACCATGTGCGGGCTTGCTTCACCATAGACCTGACCATTACCATGTCTCCATTGCATTTACCAAGCTTATTTTCATACTGTGGAATAATCAAGGCAAAACAGTAACATCTCCATGGAGACAAGCCACTTAACTTAACTTATGAACGTCTATGATAAACCTGGAGCTCTGCAGGTAGCAGATCATGCACCAGAAAAGTTACTCAGTGCACCTTTAAGTGCCTGGTTTCAAGTTGCTTTCAGTGAGCAATAGTGATGCTTTCACTCTTTTAGTCGGTAAGAGCATTTGTTCACTGATCCAAAAGCTGGTGGTTCGAAACCCGCTCTTGACATAAACTTCATTGGTGAGTGGTCAGATCCACTAACCCACAGGTTGACTGGTGTGATTCCAGCTCCCACATATGAATGTTGTCATTGTGTCCTCAGGCAAGACACTTAACCACCTCGTCCATAGTGTCTGTGTACACTGGTGTATGAAGTTTGAGTGCCTTGAAGGTGGAAAAGAGTCATAGAAAATGTGACCATTTACCAAAAGAAGTCAGCTGTGTACTACATGCATCTTGTGTTTCATTGTTCTATAATCAGGAGGTGAATGCTTAGCACTCTAGTTGTTGTTAGCTTTACTGTGATGGCAAAACTCCACTCTAATCTCTGAAAGTTATTTAAAAAAGCATGTATAACTTATTGCAGTGAAGAAGAATAATAATTGGGATTCTCAGCTAATTGAGGAAGAACTTTGGACCTTTGCAGAACAAATACATCCCTTTTTTGTTGTGAAATGTGAAGTACAGTAGTACTGCAGAGTATTTAAAAAAGAAAAGCTAAAAATATATTCCATTTAAACTCTGATAAATGCAATAATTAGTTCAATTTGACCTTTTGCACAAGGGAGCCTGCCAGAGGAATAAAACTTTAAAAAACAACAACTAGTAGTGCCACTAAAGGATTTTTGTCCAAAGAAGCACTTTCTACATTTTAACATTTTCAAATTTAAAAGAAAAAAATATATAAATGTATATCTAACTCTAAATTTGGTCAAGGCTCAGTATTAAAATACTTGATGTACTGTATGTGGTTCACTTCCCAAGTGCCATGCCCAAGGACACAATGGCATAGATTGATGATTTCAAAAAGAATGGAGGTCTCCTCTTGAATATATTAACTCTGGATATTTTAACAGCGCCTTGCCCAGACTAAACTAGGTGCATCTGATTTTCAAAGGGGTGCAAAGTTTACATTTTCCTATTAAACAGGGATTTACAGGAGGTATTCATCACACAAACACATAACATATTTACTATCGCCATGTTTTTTGCATTTATTGAGCAAGTGTTGGGGGTTTAGGCTGAAGTGTTATCCATTATCACATCTGAGCGTGGAGCCGCCGTGATACTGCAGTAAATTTCAGTCATTTATAAGGTCAAGAGTAAATGGGAGGATGAGAGCACCACACTGGTCAGGGGGCATTTGAAGAGTTCACCGTGTGTGCTGCTTGTTCCATGTTTATTATATCCAGATATTTCAACATGAATTTGTCTTTACAAATGTTTCTGTTCTTTCCAGTTTACCAAAATTATTCTTGTACTTTCCAGGTGTCCTAGTGTCCACATTTGATTCATCACAGCAGTCAGGTTATAGGCTTAGTACACAGACAGGAAAATGTGTATTATCATAATACCTTTTAATGCTGAAAATGCTATATTCACCAGAAACAACATGTCACTCCCCCTTCAGAGCACTATCACAACTAATGGCGTGTATTTCGCTCATGAAACTGCTACTAAGCTGCTAAGTTTATGGGCTGAGCATTGGATAGAATCATATTGCTAACCATAAAGAAGATTCGAATAGGGCCCAAGAGAAATCACTACATTACTCTAACATGCATGGATGACATAAAAACTCTTCAGGCATGTTTTTTTTATGAGGGCACAACTTTAAAGCATGTTAGAAGTCTCCATAAAGTCCATTTAAAGTCTCATTATTTAATTTGCCTCAAATGGGGGGCAAACAATTCTCTTAACATTATGTTTATGTGGCCATACCGGCTTGTCAAAGCCTGAGCCCGTCAGATCTCAGCTCAGCAGGGCCGGGCCTGGGTCGTACATGGATGGGAGACCACTGGGAAAACCAGGTGCCACTGGGGGGCGCCAGTCACAGAAACTGTCGTTGTTGTGTCCTTAAGCAAGACACATCACCCTTATTGCCTAGTATGAATGTGGTGTGTGCGTGAGTGATGATGGTGGTTGGAGGGGCCGATGGTGCAGGTTGGAGCCTCACTTCTGTCAGTCTGCCCCAGGGCAGCTGTGGCTACAGCAGTATCTTACCACCACTGGGTCTGTAGTGGATGAATAATGCTCTATAAATAATGCTCTGTAAAGTGTCTTTGTGACATATGTCTGTGAAAAGCGCTATATAAACTTTAACCTTCATTTATTATGAAACAAATAACTTTTATTTATTAGGAAATGAATATAACAGAATTTAGACTGCCAGAAGAATTTCATATCTACAATATTATCACCTTGTTTTTGTCCTCATTTTTCTTGGACTTGGTAATACTTCATGCTATTATATCTGTAAGAATAAATGTGACTTTATTATTGCAGTGTGAGTTTGATTGGCAGCTGGGAGGGCTGGCTGTACAGAGCTATCTTCACAGGTCCACTGCACAGTTGGTGGGGCCATATGACACTCCAACAGCAACATGAAAATTTAATTAATCTGAATCCACTGATTGTTGGAGCAGTGACGGCTCTGTCAAATCAAAGCAATTATTTAGTGTTGTCCAGCTCCTCTGTGATTATTATAGATTTTTAGATGATTCTCTTAATGGGAAAGGCTAGATTAAATAAGACTCTCAAATCAAAGCAAAGTGTAGTTTAGTTTGGAGATGTGTTAATGTTCTTCAGATTTTTTGATTAAACACATTGTGCCATATGCACAGTTTTCTGTGTTCAAAATATGAAACTTGGTCATTTAAAAAATCATAAAAATGTTGAATGAGTTCAAATGTACTCATAATTTTGTCAAAAGAGCAATAAAAACTGAAGTAGCAGTAAAGCCAGAGATCAAAGTCCAGACAGAACAAATGATCCTTGTAGGAAAAATGTGGTGTTGTTGACCCAGGATATGAAGAGATTAAAGGTGCACTGTGTACTTTTTAGTTGGGGGACCCGTCACCTGCCAGTTTCCATGGATATGTTATTGCTCTGTCTGGAATGTGCCACAGTATAACGTTAAACAGCTCTTTTATTTAAATACAGGTGTTTTTTCCTGTAAGCCGGGTTGCTTCTCCACAGATCTGACCTGTAACTTGGTCTGGTTTAGTATCCATGAATGGAATATTTAGTGGCATACTATGAAACATTCCAGACAAAGCAAGGAAAAAAGAAAGAAAAGCGTTTGACCGACCCTCCAGCAGAAATGTTACACAATGCACCTTTAAGTTATTTTCCACGATGTCTGATTGAAATGTACCACAATGTGCACATATTCCATGTCAGCTGTATTATTCAGACATATTATCCATCAGAACAATATGCTCTACTGTCACAGGGCCAGTTCTAGCCATTTTGGGGCCTTATTGCCAAAATAGTAACTTCATAAATCCTTTAACAGGCGAATCCACATGTCCAAATGTATATCACAAGAAAATAAGAATGAGGCAAACTGATCAGTAAAGCTGGTCACGTGGTCGGCTGTGAGCTGGAGACATTTGTCACAGTGGAGGACACTGGACAAACACTGACACTCCTGCTCACCCACTACACCAGACTATAGAGGGACAGATAATACTCCCTACAACTGTACAACAACTCACCCTTATGTAACAGATAATACTCCCTACAACTGTACAACAACTCACCCTTATGTAACAGATAATACTCCCTACAACTGTACAACAACTCACCCTTATGTAACAGATAATACTCCCTACAACTGTACAACAACTCACCCTTATGTAACAGATAATACTCCCTACAACTGTACAACAACTCACCCTTATGTAACAGATAATACTCCCTACAACTGTACAACTCACCCTTATGTAACAGATAATACTCCCTACAACTGTACAACTCACCCTTATGTAACAGATAATACTCCCTACAACTGTACAACAACTCACCTTTAACCTTACGTCATGTCGATCATTAGTTCATCCAGTTCATTCCATTGTGGATCAATAAAGTTTATCTAAGTTTAAGTCTAAGAATCAACAATAATAACTGTAAATATAATAAAAAGTGAATATTGAATTGTTTGGGCCCCCTAGAAAACCTAAGTCTGTTTTGAATTATCCATGCACACAATGGTAGTCACCCATCTGTGCTAGTGTGAAGGAAAAGTCGTGAGCACAGACTGACACAATGACAAGCTAATGATACTGTTTTAAAGCTCTCTATATTTAACTCTTATTTCAGATGAAGAGGCATAATTTATTATACGTATAAGCCTTCATAAATTTAACAACTCACGGAGAATGACTTCCCTTTCACGTGCATTATGTATTCAGATCAAATTGCCATAAAACCATTCAAGCTCACCGGGCACTATAATGAAACAAGACTTTTATTAATAATAAAATTTACAGTCATTCGTGGTTTGATTTGATTTATTACATGGGACTGGATACGGAACAATAATTTATATTTTAAAAACTAAGGTACGTTTGCAACATCTACAGTAGAGCATAGAAGAAGAAAGCTATAGATTCATGATTCAAGATACAAAACTTTACTAAGAAAACATTTCTGTATCGATATATCAGCAGTATTATTTGGTTTATTTTACAGTATTTGCAGACAGTGGTAGAATTCCGTTACTTGTATAAAGGTGCATTGTGTAACTTTTCTGGTGGAGGTTCTGTCAACTGCTTTTCTTCATGGAGATGCTATTGTTTTGTCTGGAATGTTTCACAGAGCCCACGAAGAAGCCTGTTACAGATATGGCCATGCTTGGAGGACCCGATGATTATGAGGACAACGCTGAACAATTGCTTTTTACCCACAAACCTCACCTGTACGAGGCGGAGTACAGATAAAGCGTTGAGAGAGATGGATACTGAAAGGGCTGAATGAGAGAGACAGTCTCCGCTGAAGCTGCTGCAGAAAGCTGCGACAGAAGAACCGGAGATTGGTGATGCCAGTGTGGAAACTGCACAAAATATTGATGCGTCTGAGAATAGTGCCTCCCCAGAGAAGATGTGCATAACGGAGCACCAGGACTTCTTCCTCCTTCTCAATCGAGTGCTGCCGCAGACTTTTTCAGAAAAGGCCTTATGTTGGACTCTGTGAAGTCGTCTGGACTCAAATGATCACTACAGTCCGCCCGGGAACATCGAGTCTCCATCGGCGTGTTCGTGTCCATTCCAGCAGCGAGAAGCCAGAGTTTCGTTCTTTCAGGATCTTTTACTGGAAAGTGGTGGAAACTTTGTGATGTTCATCTTTGGGCTTATTATCTCAATTGGTAAATGCACACTGGTTTACCCTGTTGCCACGTCATTGGTTTATAATCCACTGATCGAACGAGCTGCCGTAGGATAACAAGTGTGTCACAATTCTCTGTTGAAGTGAGTTGGTTACATCACACCTAACTAGAGCAAAGTAAAATTCTGCTGCTGCTGAGCAAATCGTCCCTTAACATGTGACAATTCATGCGATTCAAGGTGAGTTTTACTTCAAACATTATTCTATCAACGCAGACATTTACATCGATAGTCTGGTGTAATAACAAATTTGCTCCGGGTGCTTTGTAGATTAAGTAAGACTGTTTTTCATAGCAGGCTAATATGCAAAGTTCAGATCCATTAGCCTAGCATTACTGGATGAATTATTTTAAAAAATTGTCTCCACAGGTCGACTACACTCTGGCTCATTAGAAAATGAGGCCCCAAAAGTCCGGAATGTCCCTTTAAACCTTTTTATCTTCATGGAGACCAAACCAGATCAACTACGGAATGAGCTATAAAACCACCTTTAACTGAATACATGTAAGGTAGAGCGGTTTATAAAGTCATACTGTGGAACATTCCAGACAGAGCAATGACATATCCATAGAAACAAGCAGCTAATCGAACCGCAAAAAGTTACACAGTGCGCCATTAAATTGAAAAAAATCTCACATTAGGTTCTTTAAAAACTGTGATATTATTGTACCATGAGCCATGTATCGTGCATTTTATCAAATCATGAGTGACCTTAATATTCCCAGCCCTAGAAAACAACTTTTACAGTTTCAAAATCCAAATGTCTACCTATATTTTATGTGGGTACGCTTTCGGACTGTTCCAGACTGGACCAGACAGCTAATTATGGAACTAGGGTCAATTTGGGCTCCAATGGTGATGGATGAGAGAAAGAGAGAGAGAGGAGGAGTGTGCAGTGGGTGTGGAGAGGTGCATGACTCAGCCACAGACGGAGATGGATAAATTACTGAAAACACAAATCTGCTTTAACAAAATCAGTAAACTTTATTCCATTTACACAGAGAAGTTGGAGTGCGCTAAACAAACTCATTCCCATTGTCCTCAAATCTGTCAGATCACTCTTGGTCCAGGACGTACAGGTCAAAGAAGTGAATCTTTCTAGCTGTTTCTTACCCCCACGCAGTTGAATGCCTCTCCTCTACTCGGAATACATTATTACAGGTAGCAGGCCATGTATTATTATTATTATTATTATTATTATTATTAGGAGATTAGAATTATGAAACCTCAATCGTAGTGAGTTCACATGTATTTGGGGAAAAAAGCTGAAACTGGACTCGTTTTTCTGGCGTGCGTGTACTAGTAAACATAGTGATTTTATTATTTACTTATTTATTATTTTTATTATTAACTGTTTTATAAATGAAGCTAAAGTCAACAGATTTTTGTATTTTCCGTCTGCTACCTTTGCCTTTATCTCCTGTCCAAATACGTCCTTACAAAACATTGACAGTTTGATTGAACTGAATTGATTTTTTTGTACAATTAAACATATTATAAAAACAGAATTGGATAATACCAATAATTGCAATTTATTGATTTACTTTTGCAGTTTAATCCCTAGCTCATCTCATACATCAAACATAAGATACCATTTGACCTTTTTACAACAACTATTCTGCGCTATATTAAAGGTCTTTTTTTCCATCTCATTTACTCTCTCCTGCAAAACATTACACACAAAGACAGAGGCAGTGAAAAATTACAGCTAAAGTAATGGAGGCGCCTTTATTCAGTCTTTCATGGTAATCAATTACACCTTGCAAATACACAATCTCTAACCATAGAAACACAACTGAAGTCCATGATCTTTTGATGATTATTTCATTTTTTGTCTCACTTAACGCAACGAAGTGGATGAAAAAATCTACTGTGTCGACATTCCAGGGGTGAAAGACGCTGTTCATGAACTATGCAATGTGCTTCTGTAGTCAGGGGTGGAAGAAGTGTTCAGTTTTGTTACTGTAAAGATACTGGAGCTAAAAACAACAACAAAAAGCTCAGTGCAATGCTAAAAGTATTAACGTACCCTTTTTAAAAAATATACTTAAAGAGTAAAAAGGAGTATTTTGCAGATTTTAAAGGTGCACTATGTAACTTTTTGGTTGGGGGTCCATCACCTGCTTGTTTCTATGTCATTGCTCTTCCAGGAATGTTCCACAGTATGACATTAAATAGCTCTGCCTTACATCTATTCAGTTACAGCTGGTTTTATAGCTCAGAAATACCGAGAAGAAACAGACATTCTGACTTGGTCTGGTTTGATCTCCAGAAAGGTTTAATACCATACTGTGGAACATTCCAGACAAAGCAATAACATCTCAGTAGAGAAAAGCTTTTGACAGACCCTCCACAAGAAAAGTTACATAATGCACCTTTAAGGTCTAATAAAGCTTCAGATGTAGTGATTTTAATAAAGATTTGAGTTGAATTTTGTTCAATAGAAACAACTGACTTGATATATTTTTTCCAAGCTGTTTTTATTTGTATATTTTTGTGTCCTCAAACCTGCAAAGTGTTAAAAAATAAACCCTTAACCTTTTCAGGGGCCTCAAACTATAATAAAAAAAAATAAAAATATTATAAATACTTTTCAGTCCAGTTAAAAATGTAGTGGAGTATAAAGTGCAGCGGCCCCTCATTTATCGCGAGGTTTTCTGTTTATAAAACCCATCACCACACACTTTATACACTTTTGTCAGGCTCCTCCGGGAATGGGCTGGGGGGGGGCGCTCTGTGATCTAAACTGAAGAGCAGGGGGTCAGCGCCACATAATGGTCTATGTGTGGGAAACAGTGTTTTTCCACTGAAGGCCTTGGTGCAGGGGTCTTTTTTCAAGTCAAGAACATAGTTATGGATAGCTGTTGGCGCTGTTTTTTTCTTCTGGGCGAGAAGATTCTTATAAACAGACGTGTCACCTTCGATTATGCAGAACATCTAATCAGGGTGTAGAACACAAAAAGCATGTATACGCTGTAAAAAAAAAAAAGCATGCAAAATTGCACCAAGAAATACTGAGGGATGACTGTATAGATACCTGCTTTCAAATGTATTTAAGTAAAAGTAAAAATATCCACTTAAAAATGTACTTAAAGGTCTGTTGTGTGGATCTAGGAATGTTACACAGTATGGCATTAAACCTTTCTATCTTCATGAAGACCAAACCAGACCAAGTTACAGGTCAGATCTGTGGAGAGGAAACTCGCACACAGTCAGAAATTCTGTTTTCTAGGTATTTTTGAGCTATAAAACCACCTGTAGTTGAATAAATGTAAGGCAGAACTGTTTAATGTCATACTGTGGAACATTCCAAGCAGAGCAATGACATCTCCATAGAAACAAGGTGGTGATGGACCCCCAAACAAAAAGTTACATAGTGCACCTTTAAGTACAGTACTTCACTTCTTTTATTTCATTACATTCCACCAGTGTCTACAGCCCATGGAGATCGACGGTACTGTAAAAGTTTAAATTAGAGTGTGTTTTTTCAGCAGCTCAGACAGGAAATTGATGGTGCATTGGGATATTCCTTGACAGCTCTTAAAAAGAATGCTTATTAAAGACATGCTGCCCTTGAATGTATGGTAGAAATGGCTATGTTGGGAGTTTAGGACTTTGTGGGTTTGTTTGGTGACCTTTAGCGTCTGGATATGATGGACAACTGGCAAATAACGCAGAAATACAAGGCACATTTATCAGGAATGTGCAGGCGGCTAGTGGCAATTTCATTAAGATAAGTGAGAGTAAATATGTGGCACAATCACAGGGCTCCAGAAAACATTACCTGAATGCTACATTAAATAACTGTTATTGCTAAAGGATAAAAATGGGGGTTTGGTCTCGCTTTTGTTGGAAGCACGTTTTTCTATAGGGCCTTATATATTACACAAAATGGACTCTTGAGAGCTTTAAGACATGTTGTAATGCTGTTACTCATCAGAAACAAACTGGAGTAGTGTTTTCTTCATACATGTTTGAGTAATCCTGGTTTAAAGAAGCTCAAAATGCTTTGTTCCACATTGTGATGTCAAGAAGCGATAGTTTTCAAGTTTGCATCTGCGTTTCATCTTTTGTTTAATAGATTCCAGAGCTGAAATCATCCAAATGATTCTAGTGAAGATGTATTTAAAAACACATCACAAGGTGGAGTGTTAAACATGTGTGGATGAAACTAAATCCAAGTCCAGGTATGTTTCTGATGAAGAAACAACAGTATAACATAGATCAGAAAACAGCGTAATATAGGCCCTTTAATGTTTAGGCTACTTTTGAGATTAAAAACAATAATAAGGACTAAGTTGTCTCATACCCATAAATGGAATCCAAATTCAGGCCTAAAATATACAATGCATTTCCCCTAGAGTGGAATCAAGTACGCTTTGAGACAACTGTGTATTGGTGTTTCAATATCTCCTAAGAAAAAATGTAGGACTGTAAGACTGCCTGTAGAAGCTGGAGATTAAAATAGTAGCTATGATCATTAAAGTTGGTTATCCGTGAATCAAATGACATTTAAGTGGTGAGATGATCAGCATGAGTTCGATGAAAGTGTGGGGACTTTTGTTCCACACTATGGCATCGAACCTGTTACTGGTGGTGACTCTTGCTTGTTACAGATCTAATGCCACACTTTGGAACATTCCAGGCAAAGCAAAACACTGCCCTGATATACAAGTAGGTCGTAGACCATCTTCAAGAAATGAATGCAACATGTAAATATGTAAATAGTGAATGGGAATATAGTTTTACTTATTGATTGACTCGATGAATAATCTCATTAATACACATAGTATTTTATTAGCATGTTTGTACCCCATTTATGGCCTAACCGTTCAGGGATTGGAAGGTGGAAATTAGCCGTCTTGCAATAACCTGCCACAAACATATTATCTTTTTGGGTAGATCAATGTTTTTATATGTATTTTTACTGAAAAATAAACAAATACTGTGTGTTACAGATTTATTTTTATTTATTTATGAGTTTATTTGTCAGGGACTGTACAAAAAACATTGCCACCAAATAGGTAACTGATGCTATGTACATAGGAGCCCCTGTCCCTGGTTAGGCTTTTACAAATATAAAGACAAGTATAAAAACAGAGAAAAAAAAAGTTAAATTTGTAAAATACACGGTCTAAAAAAACAATAAGAGAAAAGGATATGCCATTTGAGACAAATGGTATATCTGGTCACTTTACACCATGAGTCCATTTGCAGTTTAGTGCTCGCACTGTTGATTGTTCTTGATCCAGAACTTCAGCTTTAATGAGAAAAGTCTCAGGTTTGACTGAGACTTCAGCTCCAGAGGTAAAGAGGAAGAGTTCCACAACTGTGTTTCTTTGACTGATAATTATGCATATATGATTTTTTTTGTCGAGAAGAGGCATTTTGCTTATTTTTACTAAATCTACTTTTTTTTTTACTATTGCAAAGGCCTATTTTCAACTTTTTTTTTTTTTTAGGGGTGCAATAATCCAATTTAGAATCTGATTGTTCCAGATTAATTATGCAAGTCAAATCAAAAAGAAATGAGAGAGTTCAGTTCTGAAACTAAACAACACATTTATTTTACATCAACAAGTAAGCACCCTTAAATAATAAAAAAATGTTTTAAAACTGCCAAATACTGCTGAAAATATGCCTTTGCAATAGTAAAAAAGTAGATAAATATTAGAAAAGTAAGCAAAAAGCCTTTTCCCGATGACGAAAATTAATACATGCATAATTATCTGGAAGACACAGTAAACTAAACTACAAAAGTGACATTTGCACTAAAACAAATGCATGTTTATAGAATGTGGCCACTTCCATTTACTGAATTTGTGTCATTTTTGCTGACTTAATTTACCCATCTCACTGGACTCTGAATAAATGATTGAATTACTGTACATCCTTACCCAGTGACCTCTCCTTGAATGCAGATGCTTCTCTACACTCCATTGTACTGTCTGTAAAGGACTTCTCCAGCAGAGGCAGATTTACGGTTATAGCAGGGCTGGTGTTTGGATATTTGGATAAAACGGTGAATGCTTTCAATATTCCTCAAGGCTAAAGCTCGTCTCATGTCTGTCTGCGTGTTTGTGTGACCTGCATATCTTATGTATAAAGCCATCCGTCTTTATGAAACTGGGCTGTATTGACTGGGCAAACATCAGCAATTAGACCCCACACATCTCCTCCAAATGGCACATCGCCGTTTTGCCCAGAAGAAGAGATTAGTTTTGTTTTCCCCTCTGCACAATGGTTCCCTAATGGATATGTTTCATTAATAAAGTAATGATATTTTCAGAATCTATCAGACATAAAGAAGATAAGGACTCTTAAATGGGTTTCGGAGCTAAAACGAGCAATTTTGGATTATGATGTCACCCCTTTTCAGGCTGCACGGAGGATACATTTCTCAAGGATAAAGATGAAAGAAATTTTAATCTAGATCAGAGATGAAGCAAGTTAAAAATTTAAAAAAGTTAAAGGTCATATATTACAGAAGACTCTTGTGAGCTGTAAGTCATGTTAGAATAATGTTACGTCCTTGAAAACATAACTGGAGTTGTGTTTTGTTTCATTCACTCATGTTTGTGTAAGCTTTTATTATTAGTCTGTCTATCTCCAAAGCTCAAAATGTCACGACGAAGTAGTTTTTAAAATAACAGCTCCTTTAGTTCAGTAGCGATTGGCAGTTCCAGAGCTGAAATCACCCAAATAACTCTAGTGAAGGTGTGTGGAGTTTAAAAACACAGTGGAGCTTTTCCTGCATCACAAGGAAAGAGTGTTTTCTGTTAGAGAGAAGAACTCAGCCGAAATATGCAGGATTTAACTGTGTGTGAATGAAACAAAACACAACTCTAGGTATGTTTTTTGATGAGGAAACAACATTATATCATAGATCAGAAAATAGTGTATTATGGGCCCTTTAATTTAGAAACGTGTAAAAAATAAAAATAAATAAATAAATAAATAAAAATTAAACTTAAGAAGCTTACAGTTGCCAACTCTAAAATTGGCACACACAACAACAACACAACAAAAACAAAAATAATAAAACCTTTGTGGGGCTGTGATGAGGAATATTAATTAACCTAGTAAAACGAATAACCAAAGTCCGTCCATCAACAAATAAAAACAAAAATAAATCAATTAAACCAAAATCAAAATGGGCAAAACCAGGACCTATCCAACTTGTCATGTTTCCAAATCTCCCCAATATTTAACATCCCACATTGTTTTTAATGCACCTCACAAAGCTAGGCATACATAGAAAATGCACATTGGAATACTACACTGTCATTGAAGGTAAGGCTTTTTAAGCACATGAAGAAATGAGAGACTTAAACACCGATCTGAAAAAAGGCTCCCCCACCTCTTCCTCTTCCCACTTGTACCTGAATCTGTACAGACTGGCACATGTACTCGTATTATTTTCTTAGTCGTCATTATTTTCTACATTGAGTTTATCCCTCCAATACATTGTTTAGGAATCTCTACATAACTATACACAATTCATTTATATTTAATGCTGAAACCAGTTTTACTCATACATACACACTTTTACACACACTTCACACCTCGTCTGCTGTGGTGGTGTATGCATCTGTTCGCAATGTATTGTCCTGTTCTGTCCTGTCTGTATCCATGCTGTATGCAAATGAAATAAAATTTAAAAATGAATAAATAAATAAATAAATAAAAAAAAACAAGACACACAATGGAATATTGGACTTAGGTTTAAAGGGGAACTCCGGCACGTTTGAAGCTCAAGTCCATTGCTAGAGGTGGTTGAATTCTGTCAGAAGCCAAAAAACGGCACAGATCAGTGTTGCCTCAGCGGAGAGCTCGCTGTGGTAGTGAGTCTGTCAAGGTAACAAACTAGTGTAGTGATGGGGCAAGTTTTTAGCTTGCATGTAAAACGCCAATTTGCACAGAAGAAGCTTAACACCACTTCCTAACCTATCTTAAAACAGCCACGAGTCTAACAAACAAAACGCTCTGCCTGGCTCAAACATTATAAAATAACTTTATAAGCAGCATTAGCATTACCTTTGTTGATTTCCCACCGCGCATGTGAAAGCCCAAAAGACTCGATCACCAATGTCCATTTAATCCCATTTATTTGAAAAACGCTAAAAAAAATGCATTCCCGAACCATTTTCTTTCAGCAACTTTCAGTTTCTATTGTTCTTCACCGTCAGTAGTCGATTCTCACTTGTTGTTTCTGGCAGCTCGAGCCACTCGCCGCCGCTGGAGTCAGCGAACGAGTCTTTTGGGTTTTCACAATGCACAGTGGGAAATTGACAAAGGTAAGTCTAAGGCTGCTTATAAAAATATTTTATAACATTTCCAGACACTAATGAGTGAGCCAGGCAGAGTGTTTTGTTTGTTAGACTCGTGGCTGTTGTAAGATGGGTTAGAAAGTGGTGTTAAGCTTCTTCTGTGCAAATTGCGTTTTACATGGAAGCTAAGAGCTTGCTCCATCACTACACGAGCTTGTTCTCTTGACAGACTCACTACCACAGCGAGATCTCCATCGAGGCAACACTGATCTGTGCTGTTTTTTGGCTTCTGACAATATTGGACCAACTCTAACAATGGACTTTAGCTTCAAACGTGCCGGAGTTCCCCTTTAAATTGAAGATTGTTGTTGTCATGGTGAGTACAGTAAGACCTAACCAGGGGAAAATCAAGTGTTGAGCAGTAACTTTTCTAATAGAGGGCCTGGCCCCTGCTTGTTTCCATGGAGATGTGATCGCTTTGCCAGGAATGTTTCACTGTATGGCTTTAAACCTATTTATCTCCATAGAGACAAAACAGGAGACGTCACCAGGCCAAGTTAGAGGCCAAGTCTGTGGAGAGGAGACCCCCACTATGTTATTTTTGAGCCATAAAGAAGAGCCCTAATTGAATAAATGCACGTTACATCATTTTAATACCAGAATGTGAAAAGCAGCATTTAGCTTTTCTTCCTTAGTTGTTGTTAAAGAAGCTATTTGTGACTAAATCAGACTGCTGTGTTCTGCTTGCACCACTTAGCTCCCACTTCAGTTTTAATTTTTTTATTGACATTCCATTCTCCAAATACTCCATTATTTTCAACTTTCCACTTTGACACTCACATCTCATTAAAAAACACTTTATCACCAGCAAACATACAAGGAAAACCCTAAACGGATGCTGCAATCCTTTTTTGGATGAGAGAATGTTGGCTGTGAGATGGTCCACCTTAAAACAAAAGCATATTATAAAAGCATACAGCTCTTTGTTGAATCCAGTCGTTGTGAATTTGCAAGACTGATTAAAGCCACAGTATGCAGCTTTTTACCCAAAAGACAGTATAAAAGCATATGTTTTGTGCATTTTGGATGTTTTTCTTGCACTTAAAAGCTGGTGTCCTCTGAGCAGGCTTGCATCTCCACAAACCTGAGTCTTTTTTGACCAGGAAAAGGGCCTCCTGCTTGTTTATGAAAATGTTCCTTTAGCTATAACATTCCACAGTACAGCATAAAATATTTGCTCTGAAGTATGGGTTTAACTTTTTGTGTCCATGGAGTCAGGTGCAGGTCATGTGCTGCCTCCAGAAAGTAGTAAGACAGAGATAGAGGGAGATTTCATTATATATATATATATATATATATATATATATATATATATATATATATATATATATATATATATATATATATATATATATATATATATATATATATATATATATAATATAACTATAACTAATACTATTTATTTAAAATTAATTATTACCATTTATATTTTATCTCTTTGTAAAGTTTGTCAAAGTCTAAGGGCCAATCCGATTTCTAATTTCTACCCCTTCCCCTTGCCCCTTGAAACTGAGCAACAAGGTGTAGGGGTAGAAAGTCGACCCCTACAAATTGGGACACCCTTTCAACCATCACATACGTCACATGTGTCAAACATGCGGCCCAGGGGCCAGATCCGGCCCTCCAAGACCTTTAATCTGGCCCTCGGCTGATTTTTCTATTAAAATACTTAAAATTTTCAGATTTTTCTGTTAATTTTCTGCACCGTTTAGCATAGCAGCGTCTCCGGCGTTTCTGTACGTTGCGACTCCCACCAGAGCAGCACAAATGAAGACTTTCCTCTTTCCAAACGCTCTTAAAGGACGATCGTTTTGACTGTCGACCGTGACCCTCATCAGCAAAATGTTAAAAAATGAGAAAAGCAGATGCTGAGTTCAGGATTTCCCAAGAAAAATAGTCTAATTCTTATTTGTTGACAGAGGTGAATGGGAAATCTGTGCTCAGTGTGTTTGGAACAAGTGGCGTTGCTCGAGGAATATAATCTTAAACACCACTACGAGACACGGAGAAAAATACAATAACTTGAAGAGAGAACTGAGTTTTCTGATCCGGCCCTTTTGGGATCAAAGTAGGTTGCATACGGCCCCCGGACCAAAATGAGTTTGACACCCCTGACATACGTCATCAGAAGTCTCCACCAGCTTTTACGTAAAGCACAGGGAGAACTGTGAGAACTGTCAGAGCAGAATGACACATGTACCAGTTACTTGACTTACAATATCCAAATAACAGCTGTGTAGCACAGACGCTTGTAATTCATCCACAACTTTATTTCAATGCATCAACTGATCACTCAAGTCACAAATAACGTGACACTACTCAACGTAGCACTAGCGATTTTTTCATGTGGATTTTATGAAGAAAATGACCATTACGCATTGGAACAATGTTAAACTTAAGACAATGCAGCACTTATCACAAATTTTAAACCATAAATAATGGAGAAAATGCATTTGTGAACTTCTTTGGTCTCTTTGGCAGTGGCAGCAGATCTTGCTGGTGATTTGCAAGACATTCTGAGAACTTGCTCATACCCCTCCGTTTGGAGTGTGCCTCTGAAAAATCTTCATTTGGAGGGGTATCTAGCCCAACCCCTCTGCCATAATGGTAAATGGAACACCCCTACCCCTACACGTGAATGCACAAATTGGAGGCGTCGGGCCAAGGGGTATAATGGGATTCAGCCTAAGATCGAATACTGGTCCATACCATCATCCAACGTTTGTTTAATGGTACACTGTGTAACTTTTCTAATAGAGGGTCCATCACCAGCTTTTCTGCATGGAGATGTTACCTGGAACATTCCACAGTATGACTTTACTTTCTCTACTGAGACAGCAGGTGACATCATAGGGCCAACTTACATGTCAGATTTGTGGAGAGGACAACAAAAACCCAGGTTTCCGAGTAAACTCAAGACGGATACGTTTAATATCATAACAGGACGTTCCAGACAAAGCAACAACATCTCCATGGAGACAAGCAGATGACAGAAACGTTACACACTGCACCTTTAGGTTTAAAATTTGAATAATCTTGACTAGAATGCTACGATGTGATTAGCGCAAATACTTGTTAGCTGCACTTCAGACTGTTGTTGGGTCTTGTCATTGCAAACTGCTCAAATCACTCTCTCTCTGAGCATTGTAACAGGCAAGAGGAAGCTGTGTTCCTTCAACTTCCCTTTAAATTATTCACTTCTGTACACACGCCACATACACTCATAATCATATCTCACGCTTTCTGTCAGCCGTTTATTTGCCTGAAGAATTCTAGACAATGTAATTAAGTCCAGTCCAGTTCATCTCTTATAAGCAGGATTTCAAACATCTCCAAGGAACGCGCATGAATAAATATCTAATTTTGTGTTTTAACAAAGTGTCTGTGCAAGAAGTGGAGAATTTGGTGATTGAGAGCGGTTAACATGGCGCAGAAGTCTGGTGGGTGCTCATAATATCCGTAAATTTGAACTGTTTCCAAGAAGAGTACCCCGGGCTGAATCTTATCGACAATGACACCACTTTACTCCACTCCTCCCCCTGAAGGACTGTGCTGTTAAAGGTATAATACACTGCACAGGGAGCCACAAGCCAAGACAAATGGACTCTTGTATTCAGAGGAAGTACATTGTCTCCTCACACTGTTTCGCAGTTGTACATCTGTAGTAATTATAGTAAAAAGCCAAAAACATGTAATGACTGCCGATTCTTTTCCGCACAAAGAGAATAAAACGATAAAGGAGCGCTGATAGGATGTTGTAAGGCTACAGTGAACCATGCAGTCGCAAGTTGTAAGAGATGTCATTTTCATCTAACTAGGACGACAGTAGCTCAGTTGGCGGAGTGATTGGCTACTGATTCGAAGGTTGGCGGTTCGAATCCCACTCTCAACATAAACTAAACATCACTGGTATAGTGGTCAGATCCACTGGCCTACACGTTGGCAGTGCGATTCCATCTCACACAGATGAACGCTACTGTGTCTGTCCTTGGGCAAGACACTTAACCCATCTAGTCCTCGGTGTCTGACTGTGTGATTGTAAAGGGCTTTGAGTGCCTTGAAGGTGGAAAAGTGCTTTATAAAAATGTGACCTTTACCAACTAGACCCAATTTTTGGCGGAGTGACTGGCAATCTCACTTTACTGCGAGAAGATCGGGGGTTCAACTCCCAGGTCAAAACCAATGTTGTTTAGGTGGGTTTCTGGCATAAGATTGTTAAAGAGGGGGTATTTCACTTCTATCAGGGATTAACTGTGAAAACATAACATATTTAGATCAATGTGTTACCTTTTATTCTTTTGAAAATGCGATATTCGCCAAAACAATCCCAACCATGCTCACCATGTTAAGTTACTTCCCCTTCAGATGTTACTCAAACATGCACGGATGACATCTAGAACCTCTTCAGGAATGTTCTGATGAGGGAACAACATTATAACAGAAATAGAAAGCTAAATATATATGTAATAATATCCCCTCTTTTGCAAAGTGTCATATTTTATAAGCTGAGGAGAATCATCCTTTCTTTTTGTACAGGGGAAAGGGTAAACCATGCATCTCTAAACTGACTTTAAGTATGTCATTGTCTCTTTGGGTGGTTGTTTTTGTCTTCATATTTTGTCCAGTTTGGTAATTAGAACTTAAAATAATAATATGCTATGTAGTCACTTCACGTTTCTTCACCAAAACAAATGTGTTTGTAAATTGGATATTGTGTAAAAAGAATATGTGCAAATAAAATGCCGGTCCATTCATCACCTTAGCTTGGAGTAGGAGATTGAACAGTTACACAGAGACTTCCCACTCCCCAGACACCTCCTCGACGTCCTGTAGGGAAACAAGCCAAAGATATCCCTGTGTAACTTTGCCTTAGAGCTTCACTTTATAGGTCCTACATTACGCAAAACTGACTCTTGGGAGCTTTAAGTTGTGTTAGAATGTTGTTAACTCCTCAAAAACATACCCGGAGTTGTGTTTTGTTTTATTCCCACATGTTTGAGTAATCCTTTATATCCATCTGCATCTTCAAAACTCAAAATACTAGCGGCAGTTTTCAAGTTAACTGCTACATTTATCAAGTTAACTGCTTTTCAAGTTAACTATTTTCAAGTTAACTATTTTTAAGTTAACTGCTACATTTACTTTTGCATTTTATTCAGCAGATAGAGGATATTCCAGGGCTGAAATTATTATGAACAATTCTAGTGAAGGAGTTTAAAAACACAGTGGAGCACTTCCAGTATCACCACATCGCAAGATAGACAACAGTTTTTTTTTTTCGATTTGAGAGAAAACTTTAGCCTAAATATGCAGGATTTTTGTGTTAAACATGCGAATGAAACAAACCACAACTCCAGTTATGTTTGTGATAAAGAAATAACATTATAACATAGATCAGAAAATAATGAAAAAAGGGCTGTTTAATTTTTATCTTAATTTATTTTATTTTATTTTATTTTTTTTGCCAAATTGCCCACTCCTACAAATAATGCACAATATCTATTCACAATTTATAACTTAGCCACCATGAGAAATCCTTCCAGCGCCATAATGAGCATCTTACACTACAACAGCTCTGACTGAGTGCTTGAGTGGACCATCTATCCAGCCTTAACTCTTTCCTTCGAGACTGAATTATTTTCCATCTCCTCCCGCTGTCCGTCTCTCCCTCTTTTGCACTAGATACCCCCCCTTCCTTTCACGTGGTGGGGGTGACACAGTTTGGGTCCCCTGCTCCTGCCTGGGCCCGTACAGCGCTGTGGTGGTGGTGGTAGTGGTAGATGAACAGCTGTGGAGGACTGCTATGACAGCTCTGTGCTCGAGCACACAGGCATCCATCCATCTTCCTCCTGCCACTCACACCATCGTCGTTCACTCACTTTTCCCTTTTTCCATAGTTTTTGCAGCGCTGTCATCCGAGTGTACATTCTCGATCGGGTGTGTGAGGGTGTAGTTGGTTTAACGGGATAGAAGGGGGGGTTTAAAGGTGCGTTATGTAACTTTTCTGGTGGAGGGTCTGTATAAACTTGCAGTTCTTTAAAGGGATAGTTTTTTTTTTTTTTTTACATGAATCTGTGTGTCCCCGTCAGCAGTGACGTGCTTTAACACTGATTTACCTCCCGACAGTGTCCAGGGAGCCGAGTTCTTGCCCGGTTTTAGTGCTGACGAAAGTAGTCTGGGAAGTTGGCTGGGGTTATGAAAATAAAGCGTTTTTCTTCTCAAAACAATATGTGTTCAAAAGAGTGATACATTTGCGCCACAAAACCTGAACAGAAAAAAGTCAGACCTCATAATCACTTGGTACTATTTTCTCTCCGCTCATATCACTGCGCGCTGCCGCCAGGTGAAGCCGCGCCTGTTTCACTGTGTTTCCTGTTCGGAAAGTTAACGACAACATGTTTGACTACGACACCAACAACATGTGTGACTACGACACTGACGATGAAGACATGGCCTTTAGCACAGAGCTTTTTATGAACTCGAATATACTGATGCCCAAATTCACCAGATGGAGTTAGAACGGACAGAGAGAGAGAGGAGGGACAGAGAAGTGGTACAAGTTGAAGCTGGATTTTTCTCGTTCCAGCCTGGACTTCCTCACAAGTCCGCACCATTTTCATATATATACTTATATAGTTTATACAAGCTTATATACTTATGGCTGTAGCTCTCACGTTAGCTCTCATGTCGCGGCAGTCAAAAGTCTGAGCACGTAAACACTGTTGAACTACTGAAAAAAGTGTTGGATTCGTGTGCGGCTTCACCTGGCGGCAGCACGGAGTGATATGAACCGGAGAGAAAATAGTACCAAGTGATTATGAGGTCTGACGTTTTTGCGGTTCACGTTTTGTGACGCAAATGTATCACTCTTTTGAACACATATTGTTTTGAGAAGAAAAATGCTTTATTTTCATGACCCCAGCCAACTTGCCGGACTACATTCGTCAGCACCATTCAATCCAGAAGTGTTTGTGCTCTTTCTGTTCCTCATAGTCCACAGAATAAAAATATCCACTAGTTTTTTTTTCATAAGACGCTCCATGTAGTTGCTATCCAGCCGCAATCTCATTTTCTTCTTTCGAGTGTACCTAATACAACAATAAATCCATTTTTGCGCACCACTTTGTAAACATAGCTTCCATTTTGGCCGCTCACTTAGAGTATGTTTGTTTTCCCCCAAGTCTTAGCTTCAAAACAAGACATTCCGAGGAGTTTTCCATGAAAGCGTTCCGAAGTTAGACCCCTGTGGATGAAACGAGCGCCTCCATTTTGTCCCTTTGTGTCATAATGATGAGTCCGAGGCAACACGTGCGCACACACAGGCCTGGCCCTAACCATTTTGACACCCTAGGCAAGATTTCAAGTGGCGCCCTTTGGATTGCAAAAAAAAAAAAAATACTGCCAGAGTACAGATACTCACAAGAAATCAAACGGTTCATAGTGACGATGTTTTAGACAGTGGAGGATTTTATCCCCCATCGCCAATTTTTGTGCTCGGCGCCCCCTAGTGGAGTGGCGGCGCCCTTAGCATTTGCCTATGTTGCCTAATGGGGGGGCCGGCCCTGCGCACACAGGCAACACGGAAAACCCGGAGCGGATCGCTATTAAGTGGAATGGATTGTTTCGAAACAACGCTGGATGAACAAATTATTTTTTATGATTAATGTGGGGGGGACAAAACGAACACTTCTGAAATGTGAGGGGGACGTGTCCCCCTCACATTTCAGAATTGATGCGACGCGCATGGTCAGCACCGAAACCGGGGGAAGAACTCGGCTCCCCAAACGCTGTCGGGAGGTAAGTCACTGTTGATGCACGACACTGCTGACGGGGACGTACAGATTCATGATAAAAAACCCAAACTATCCCTTTAAGTAGGTGTTAAAGGTTACACAGAATTGAATCTTGTGAGTTTAAAGCCATGTTGTTACCTCCTCAAAAACATACCTGGAGTTGGGTTTTGTTTTGAGTACGCTTTTATTATTAGTCTGTCTACATCTCCAGCTCTCAAAATGCTTTGTTCCACCTTGTGATGTTAAGAGGCAGTAGTTATTATATTATTAACAGCTACCTTTTCCTTTTTATTCTGTTTAGATTGACAATTCCAGGTCTGAAATTATCCAAATGATTTTAGTGAAAGTGTATTGATCAGTGTTTTCAGTTTGAGAGAATTCAGCCTAAATATGCAGGGCGTATGTGTAATAAATGTGTAAATGAAACAAAACACAACTCCAGGGAGGTTTGTGATTTGAAAACGGCATAATGTGGGCTCTTTAATATGTGAGGCTGCATAGACACATGGTGAGTTTATTTTGGCAAACAGCTCAGAACTAAAATGCACTGGAATGGCTGAATAAAATACTAACACTCTGATATTCATTTGACACACGAGAACTAAATGTATGTATATTAAAACTGTACATTAGCTTTATAGCGTGAGGCACATCATCACCGCGGCTTTCCAATCTCACCTCTTCATACATTACGGAAAAACTCTGTCCTTAAACTACCTTTGAGTACATTTTCACAGGGACATTTGCAAAGTGGAACATGTGTGTGTGGGTTGGTGTAGCATGTATTATAGATTACATGTAGCCTAGTATAAGTGTCCTGTGGGTATCTACTGCACAGCTTGACTCATATTGCAAGTTTATCATTGTAGATTTTTGTCTCTTCGTAAATGTTTGGAGCAGAGGGAGGATATTATCTAGTCTGGTGGAACGATGGTAATTGAAATAGGTCTGTTGTGGACTAACATAGGGTTTCTGAAAGGGGATTTTCTTGGATGAGATTTCTTAATAAACATGATCTACGCTAATCTTAAGGTTACATAGCAGGTTGCTTATGGTGTTTGTGAGGTGAAGAATATCAAATCCGCCACCTTCATTCAAGTCTATTTGCTTTTGTAATGACCAAAATCACAATAACCGTCACCTTACATGGCTTAAAAACTGTTGATTCAACCAGCAGGAAATAAGAAAATCGGACAGTGAAACAGCCATTTGTCATTCACAGGAACTGGATGACCCAGAGGCCCACTGTCCTTAGACACTCTTCCTGCAGGAAAAGCTCAGCCCACGTATCCCTATGTTCCATTCATAAAAATCTTCATTGCACAGTATTGTAATGAGCTATTTAGCATAAAACTCAGAGTACCATATTTATGTCCTGATATGGCAGGGTCTCCAGCCTCAGGAGCTCTTCACCCCTTTACAAGTAGCTCGCAAAGAAATTCCTGAATTATACGTATTGTAATGAATAACTCAAATTTGACTAATTACCACTGCAAATGTGTTATTTTGAATGTTGTGCTCGAAGAAATGGATCATGATTTTATGTTTTATTGGCTGTAATTGTACCATATAAGGCTTGCTCTCTTACATCGACTCAGTAGTAGCTATCTGGCATTTTCGTTTTGTAGGGGTAGCTCACGAGAGGTAAAAGGTTAGAGACCTCTGTGACATGGTCTTGATTTTTGATCTCAGACTGGATACTTGGACTAACAGAGTGTGACGTCACCCATAGTGTTCGGCTCCAGCCAAAATGAAGCCAATCTGGGCTGGCAGGTTTAGCAGTTAATTTGCATCATAGCAACCGAAAGGCCAATTGGGAGAGAGGCTTTTGAAGGTAGATTCCCTTTTCCGCCCATACTACTGGTTTGGTAGGGGGTGCTTAGCAACAATGTCAATTAAACCTGTTGCTAGCAATAGCAGGAGCAACCTTAGGGAAAGAAGGCACTTGACTGGTCTGTTATTAATGTTTGTATCTTAAATAAACATCCTAGGATCTTGTCCCAGGCAGCGGGTTAATACGAACATTTTGAGACAAAAATGGTGAGCCTGACAGCAGCAGTTAGACAGAGGGGCCACCATTTTGAAATAGAAAGTGAACTGGAGCCAGAGTCGATGGAGCTGAATCATGCCCATGTTCTTGATCCTGATAGTCCTGATGTCGACTTGGTTCGGTCCTGTTCTTGTCCAGACTAAGTTCCAGGCCAGGGGTCAGTAACTGGTGCACCGTGGTCCGAGTCCGAACCCAGATGCCATCCCATATGGACCTGTGTCGATACACACATGTTCCTCCATGTGCGCTGTGTTGTCATTTATTTTGGTCCGAAGGAAAACAGTTTTTGCTGCGTCCTTCTCAGATGCAGCAGAAAACAGCTCCATAGGGACTTACATCTGAAATATTCTCACAGAAGTGGGTTTTATCTTTCAGTCACTTTTTATTTTACATTGATAGACCCAGAAATTACAAAGATATGAACTTTTAAATACTTTAGAATCATTTTTGGCTTTACAGTGGCTTTAATCAAATGCGCTCATGAATGCGCACACAACGCGACTCGCAATATACGCGATCATTTTCTCAGACTCTATCTCATAAGTTTTACTCAGAAAATGGTCCGTTGAGACATTTCTATGTAATATAACATAGTTTTAGTGTCCAGAAAGAGGATGGAAGAGTAGGAAAAGAAATCATCAAATCTTCATCACCAAAGAAGGAAAAGTTTGATAGTGTTGCTCCCCTAACACTCTATATTATGAGTCAACTGGCTATATTACAAAATAGCTGAGAAACTTCTGTGCTTATTTTCACTGAATTAAAATTCTGAGCTGTGAATCATTGAACCAAATGAACTAAAACACTTCACATACGAACAACAGCTGTACCGTAGTTATACTGTAATGTATGTAATGTTTCATTAATATCACAGTGTTATTATATGATACTTTTCTCTAACTGGACCTTCTCACATTTTCATTGAATACCCCTGTTCTAAGCTTAATCAAAGTTTAGTCCCAGTTTTTAGGTGCAGTCAATGAACACACTGAAGATCTGTGCACTAGAAACCAAAACAAATTTTACTAAGATACAATTAAACATTTGAATAGTTTAATTTAACTAAACTTTTCACTGACATGCTGATGATTAAAAGGAGTAATTAAATAGTTCTAATGAAACTCAGCAGGGTCCAGTGGATAGAGGTGAGTGTGAGGGTCCTCCTGCTTGAACCTTTAGGGTGGTGGCCTCGATGCTGATTCTCCGAGGTGTTTAATCCACCTGTCAATCACGCCCATCTGAACTCAGGGTTGAATCATAACAATACCCAAACTTTTACACAGAATAGGAGAAAGTCTTGGTGAGAGCAGGCTAGGAACTTATGTAAAAATGCACCTACAGAATTTCATCTAATTTGAGAAAAATCTGTCAAACCCATTGACAAAAAAACAGCTCAAAATGCAAGAATTACATCTCAAAACTACATTCTTGCTGACAGCTACTCTTGGCATTTCTAGTAATTATCCCATTCTGCTCGCACTGTATCCATTCACATTTGCAGACAGGTATTAAAAACTCTACTTTGATCTCACCTCTGTAAAGCAAGGTATTTCTGACAGCTTATTCGAAAAACCCAACAACACTCAAAACAAAGCTGCATTTTGTTCCTTGCCTTCATGCTTTCGCCTCCAGTTAATTTGATATTTCGCACACATCGACGCCGCACTTTACTTTTACTGAACTGCCTTCGAATGTGCTCACTTGGTTCTGCGGAGAATAATCTTAAAACAGACACCTGTGTATCCTGGCTTTGTGCGCCTCCAAGAGTAAACCAGGAGGAGAAACGTACCCATGCACAAAGCTCCGCTGTTAGACACAACATTTAGACGTCAACATGGCCCCAAAACATTGAAAAAAAGAAGAGGATTTGTGTGTTTAGCTTGCGAAATATCCACTTCTCTGTCTTCCAATAATCTCGCTAAAACAGATGACATTCCACTAGTTCAGATATCCGAAGGGTTAGAAGAGACTGAAATATTCAAAGCCTGTTGCATATATATGAGCTTAGATGAGTGTGAGGAGCTAACGCGTTAATGTTAGGAGATAGAGAAGGCTTCAAGCTACTCTGTGAAACCAGCAGTGATTTGTTTTAGCTAAATAAATTAGTTGCAAATTGCCACAAAACTTCCGAAGAATGGAATGGTGGAGAATTCATAATCAATTTCATTATAATGAGACATCAATTCTGTGGACTGGTATGGACATGATTCTCTGTCGCATGTTGTTGGTGGTGAGTGAATCAAAAGAAGGCATTTTATATGGTTTGTTATAATGAAGACAATATCGCTGATGGTCAGTCCTAGCCTGTCACCTTTGCCTTTCAACTAATCACCTCTCAAGGAATTCATAAACGCACCGTAACAGCAGGACAGTTAGCCTCAGCAGCCTCTCCATCTCCTCCTCTTCACCATTAGCAGTGTATATGCCTTTTATGGAGCTCTACATTTCGAATAATCATTTCAAAATAATCAAATATTAAGAGTTCAAAGATATCACAGAGGCTAAGCAGCTACGTGCAAACTAATATGCATAAATCGGTTGTTTAAAATATAAAATTCAGCAAAATGTTTTAATAACTTTGTTGGTTTATAAAGTTTCAGAAATAGATTGTAAAGAAAACTGTAAGTCTTATGGTTATTATAGCTGATTAGATCTAAGTAAACATTGACATTTTTAATATACTTTTTTTTTTTTAAGTTTATGAGAAAAATGAATGGGAAATGTAGTTCTGGAACCAGAGGAAGGTCACTGATGAGCTCCATTGTGTCACAGTCTCAATAATCTCTAAGCCTGTTTTAGTCTGCTGCTGGTGAATAAACATAACTGAAGCAACAATGTCAACAAGTTTAACGAGGTGACACTCTGATATAGACATGAAGGATCAGCTGCAAATGACTGAAGCTCCCAAAAAAAGAGGACGTTTTATAATTCCATTGAAAGAATCTGCTACATTATCTGGTACAGGTTAAACTACAGATTCTCTCTATTACTGGAATAGTTATCGCACCATCAAGTGTATTTGTGTGAAGGGAAAGTGTAATTCCCTTGTAGATCAATAAAGTTTGTCTAAGTCTAAGTCTTCCTTTCAGAGTACTTTTACAACAATACTCCTGTAATGCAAGTTTCCTGCATAATATATAATAGATCTTGTAGATTCAAGCTTTAAAAGTGTCATGATGTTGCAGCAGAAAATACAGAACACAAGTTCCTTCAAGTGGTGTGTGAAGTGTAGACCTGCAAACTGCATATTGACCATATGGAGATACATGGAGTTGTCTTTAGCTTTATTCACACTTGTTTTATCCAGGTCTTCTATAAGGAAGTCGGTGCGGCACACAAGAAAAAGCCACAACACAACAAAAAGTCACAACACAACAAAAAAAGCCACAACAAAAGTGGCCACGGGAATCTCTTCTCCGACGGACCAAGCGAGGAGGATCAAGCAGGAAGTGAATAAGAAAAGTTGAACAAGAAGAAGAATGTGAAAAGTAAAGGAATGGAGAAGTGCAGGAAGTTGAAAACATAAGTAAAAGTAGTTTATTGTTTTATAGCCAGGATCGATGTCACAGTCTGACCGTTGTAAATAATTTCCCTTCACTTTCCATTTCACTTGATCGTCCTCGCTTGGTCTGTCGGAAAATAGAGTTCCACGATCACATTCATTGTGGCTTTTTTGGTGTGTTGTGGCTTTTTGTTGTGTTGCGGCATTTGCATTTATGTTGTGGAGTTTGTATTTGTTGTGAGCCCTCCCGGGTCTTAAAATAGAGTCCCGCAGTCGCTTCCGTTGTGGCGTTTTTTTGTTATGTTATGGCTTTTTGTTGTGTTGCGGCGTTTGTATTTGTTGCTGCGTTTGCATTTGTTGTGAGCTCCCCCCGTTTCTGTACTTCTAAGCCTCATAAAAACAGGTGATTATGAATTTCCCAGTTTTGTGACGTCATAGGTAAAAATCCGCAGATAAAAGTTGCTGTGTTAACATTATGTCTCATCTTTACGATTGCCGTTTGACTACTGTTTATACGATCATTGTAACTAAAATCTCCCAGTCCCCTCATTTAGCTTCACAGGTGCATCTCTCCCTCTCTTTCTCTCTTTCTCTCTTTCTCCAGTCTATGCACCGGGAATGTGAATGTACCTTATTCAATATAACGCTATAAAAACACACTCGCACGGGGGAAACATTGTGGCGATTGCATTTTTCTGGAGAGCTGATCTCAAACATGCACTGTGAGGTTGACCTTGCAGACAGGTGAATGCGATGCAATAGTTAGAGAGCTCATTGTAAACAGCGAGGAGCAGAAGTCCTATCAAACTCCGCCTAAAGCCGCTCTAAGTCCCCCAAACTGTGGATGAAGGAAGGAGGGAGGAGGAGGAGGGTGAAGGAGGGTGAAGGAGGGAGCAGTGGAGCAGAGCAGACCTCCCTTTTGGCTCCAGTCAAGGCTTATATGCATTTGTGTCACTTTGTTCCAAGACTGTTTGTCGCTTACATCATTAGTGTGCCACCTCTCTTTCTCATTCTCTTGTTCTCCCCTCTCTGTCTCTCTCTATATACATGATGTTAATGTCTATATTTAATCTTAAAGCAGTCCTTTTGCCCAGTACAGTTAATTTTAAATCTTAATGATATGTTAATGAGCAAGAAAGTTTGATTTTGTGGTATGAGTGTATAGTCCAGATTCTCTGTTTCTCTCACTCCACTTCTCTCCTCTTTCTGCCTCTTTTTCTAACATATTCTAGCTGTCTCTCCACCCCTCCCCTCCTCTCTCACTTCTTTTTCCTCTTCTCTCTCTCTCTCTTCCGGGTACATGCTTTTCTCCCAGCACACGCCCGCAGGATTTAGAGGCCCTATGTATTATGGATGGGGGAAATAAACAGAATGCAGGAGCCATTTATGCGACACACTTGTGAGATCACAGGACACGAGTGATTAGAACGGCCAAGTAAAGCTGGATACACGACCCAGGGGGAGGGACGGGGAGGGGGGTGTAAGAAGGGGGAGGGAGGGTAAAAGAGCAGGGAGGTTCTGGGAAATTCTACTGAAGCTTCACTCTTCTCGTCAGCTTGGGAATCAGTACTTTGTGAACTAATACGATAAGTCTTACATGAACCAAAATTGACTCTTGTGAGCTTTAAATCTTGTTGTAATATTGTAACCTCATCAAAAACATACCTGGAGTTGTGTTTTGTTTCATTCATTTTTGAGTAACCCTTTATTTCGTTCTGTCTACATCTCCAAAGCTCAAAATGCTTTTAAAACCTTTAGTTCAGTAGAGATTAACACTTTAAGACAGAAACTGGTCCACCCAAAGGACAAAACACAGAGCCACAATCAAAGGAATGTGGTCTACTCTATTCAGTGCAGTGAAGACTGCAGTGAGCACTACACAGGAGAAATGAAACAGCCACTGCACAAGAGGATGTACCAGCACAGACGGGAGAGCCAGAGTGGACCTCAGTCTGCTGTACATCTCCACCTTAAAGCCACGGGACACTCGTTTGAGGACAGTGAGGTGCAGATCTTAGCCAGAGAGAAGAATTGGTTTGGGAGGGGAGTTAAAGAGCTATTATTGTTAAAAAAGAGAATCGTTCTTTAAACAGAAATGGAGGGCTCAGACACCATCTGTCTCCAATCTATAACTCGCCCTAAAACCTAAAGCAAACCAAATTAAGAAAACAACAGATGTAGCCAGATCAGGTACAGAGATGTTGAGGCTCACATTATGGCCCCGAACAAATGCTAATATTTGGGCAAGTTCAAGAGGCCTAGCTACAACAGAAACTGTAGACAAGTAGGTGTATTAGTTTCAGAGTAATTTCATAGTAGCAAATTTCTCCTTTTAGGCAGATATAAGGCAGTGTCCTTCAGCATTCTGACCAGAAGTGAAGACGCAGCTTGGATGAGCTGTGAAACGTATTTGACCAAATAAACTTTTGTCCACTTGACAAATTGAATTTCTCCTTTTGCCTTCAGTAGAGATGAGCAATTCCAGAATTTTCTAGTGAAGGTGTATGGAGTTTAGAAACATAGTGGACTTCCTGTATTACTACACGACATTAGAGGGGCATGATTTGTGTTAAACGTGTGAATGAAATAAAACACAACTCCAGGTATGTTTGTGATGAAGATACAACATTATAACATAGATCAGAAAATAGTGTAACATGGGCCTTTTAAATATTACTTATCAAATTGAATATTATTGAAAAGACATCTTTTAAGTTATATTATGATTAATAAATTACCCCAAGAGTGTAAAGAACGGCAGGATGTCATTGAGAAAAAGTTTATTTATTTACATTTTTATATCTTTACAGGACCTTGAGACTTGGATTCTCAAACAAGACAACTATTTTTGTTGTTAAATTGCAGGGAGTATTATAACCTCTGATAGTGTAGGCCCAGGAGTTAACTGCGTACCGGTATAGGGGATTAAATAAAATGCTAAATCTAATATCCAGACCGGATTAATACCCACAAACAAAAGGAAGCGCATGCATTTATTGTATAGTTTCAGAAAATGCATTTCAATTTCTCAGACTCGTGTTTATCGCAAGTGATGTACCAACCAGTGTGATACATAATTACTAGTTTTATGCGCAAAATTTTCAAAACATCCTGCTCGTTTCCCTTTTCATTATTCAATTTACATATTTTCCATCTTAAATATCCAGCAATATGATCACGTCCCTTGAGAGCCTATAATTTAGCTAAACCGCTGTTGTATAAACTCTCGGCTGGACTCTCCACAGCTCTCAGGAGTAGAGATACAAAGGGACACATTCAATATCTCTTCTCTCCCCTCTCCTCTCCCCTGTGTCGTCTTGTACCCAATTACATTACTCCTCCCCTCCCACTCCCACCACAACACTATTAAACTGGGCTGTAATTTAATAGGCGGCTTAACGTATGTGTTGTTTTGAAAATTATTTCTTTCATTGAGGCTGATAGCAACTTCATCAAGCGCTCCCCGGATTCAACGGACCTCCCTGCGAACAGATAAATTAAAAAAGTGTGCAAAGTTGTCTTGCAGTGAAGTTTTTTGCCCTGTATGCAAATTATCGCCCATAAGGTCAGAGAAAAGGGAGGGGCTTTTGAAAATGTTCCCGAACTTAAAGGTGCACTGTGTAACTTTTCTGTTATTTGCTTTTTTCCATAGAGATGTTATCGCTTTGTCTGGATTGCTTTGTCTGGAGTTTCACGGTAGGGTAATAAACCTTTCTATCTTCACGGACACCAAACCAGGCCAAGTTACAGGTCAGATCTGTAGAGAGGCAACCCCACTCACACTCAGATTGCCTTTTTTCTGGGGATTTTAGGGATTTTGGAGCTATAAAACCACCTGTAATCAGATAAATAAAGTAAAGCTGTTTAATGTCATATTGTGGAACATTCCAGGCAGATCAATATCCATACGAACAGGTGCGGGTGATGGATCCCCAACCAAAAAGTTACACAGTGCCTCTTTAATATAAAGAGATGAGGTGCAGTCTGGGGGGGAAGGGGGGAAATTCAAGACATTTGCGTTGATGGCAGTGGAAGAATTTTAAAACTCAACACAAGGTCGAGCGGCAGTAATGTGGCAAATAGGAAGTAATCAGGAATTATCTGAGAAGTGCACTCTGGGAAGGTCAGAGTTGGAAGTGACATCAAGAGGAGTAATGATATGGAGGCTAAAGCAGTCTGCTCTACACCCGTGAATATCAAGCAGACAACCCAAAACGTTGGCCGTCTTAAGATAACTTTTCAGAATGCAATTAGCAGATCCCCTGTGAACTATATGCAGGAAGTTTCACTCATGTATTCACTTTTGAAATATATGGTAATGAATGTTAATATAATGTTTTAACTTTTTTAAATGAATGGTTTACGCAATAAGGCTCATTTAGAGATGCTGTGAAGGCAGAACAAGCCGATTCCAAATGGTAGTGACTCATACTTGTACTTTCTCGATGAGGACTTAATGAGGACAACTCTGACATTTGCTTGTACATATAATAGAGGCTGGGCTTGTGTTTCATGGATTTTTAGTTTAAATTTTAAATTTTCTAATATTAAACCAGTGGAGATTTTAATGAATTAAACAGTATTGACCTATAGCAGCTTGTCTTTCTTAATGCATCTCAATGGATGTTTTGTACTGTTGCCAGAATAAATGGCAGATTTTGATAATAATGTTGTGTATTTTGTTGTTTGATCCAAAGCTCGGAAAAACTGAATTTTTAAACAGGGCTGGTTGTACGTATGTGGGGGTCCTATGCAAAGGGCTGTTTTTGGCCCCCCTTTGCAAAACTGCTATCGCACAATTCAAAAATGGCAGAATCTCCAAACATGTCACAGTATATCAAATTTAAAGCAGAATGGTCTGCTGGGGCTGTAAGGCATTAATTGTTAAGTAGATTCATCAGGACGATGGAGTCTTGGATAAAAAAATTGTAGTAGTCGACTATTCATTTTATTTAGATTAGAAGGATTTAGAAGCATAGAAGGACACGTGAGGGAGTGAGTTTTGGTATCTTTGGGGTATTTATATATGAAAAGGTAAAATAAACCCATGATCTTTGATCTGTCTTTATATAAATACATTGTTTCAAAGTACTTTTTATTCTGTTTAAATAGCTGTTTTGCATGAACTCCCAGGCAGGTATCATCTTGTGAGTGCAGTTGGGGTCAGTTACATAGATACGTAATAGTTTTGAGAGCTTAATTATTTGAGCAGTCTTTCAAACTAATACTTAATCTTTGTTTAAGCTAAGCATTCAAGTTCGGGCCCCCCTATTGCGGGGGCTGGTGAATGCTCCTAGTTTGCTAATAGTCCAAAACGGCTCTGATATAAGAGACAACAGCTGTCACGAAACCTGTTTCATTTGTTCTTTCTTTTACCTAATGTCTTTTATTTTAATAGAATCCAACATAATGGCTTTAATAGCCTAATACTAAATGCTATTCAGTTCTAAAAGTCTTGATTTTTTTCCACAGAGTGCAGTTGTAGAATAAATATGAGTGTTCTAATGCATATTGAAAAGCAAATGACTTTGTTGAAGCTAAGTGCCATTTTATTCCTACCCGAAACACAAAGAGGAATTGTAATTTCTCACCTGGATTGGAGAGCTGTGTGGGTCAGGCCTCCTCTGCCTGCAGTAATCTATTACACAGCTCCAAACAGTCTAAGCAGTTCATTTGTGCTTTCTACCTGTGCAGCTCCAATGGGAAATCGCCCATTCAAATACTTTCTCCAAACTATTTGTCGTGACATATCTCTGCCGCAACAGTAAGGAGTCATGGAATTACCCTTGCAGTGCTCCAGTGGAAGGACACAAAAGCGCCTTCTCATATCATCGTCCAAAGTTCATAATAGCAAAGGGCAGCGCTGTGATGATAAGACAGCCCGGAAATTCGAAGCCCTGCCGAGAAAATTACACACATCCCAACAGCAATATCGGTACTGAAATGAAAGGGATAAGTGTGTAACCTGGGCCCAAATGGAGCTATGAATATATCAGGTATGTAAGGTGGGACCATACAGGCTTATCCAGTGGTCTGTGGCTTAAATATTATTGGCAGGAAAATAAAATGAGTGACGATTTGACTTTGACACTGCACAAGTACTTTTTAAGACTCCTCGCTATAAAAGGCGTAATTTGTCTGCAGTCAAGGAAACTGTTCTTTCTGTTGGAGGAGATGAGCTCTTGATACAGACACTAGAATATGTGACCTGTGCGGTGAAAGTAAATCATGCACTACGTCATCCACTCAAATAGGCCCCCTGACAAAAAGGTGAGTAGATGTGAGAAATATTTTAGCCTATAGCAATATCTGTCTGCATGACCATACGGACTTAACAAACATCTGTAATCATGCAGCAGAGACTCGTGGACATTTCTTTGGCTTTTGTTTAAGGACTTTTGGCTAACAGAGCACTGTATTTGGGGCCACAGGGGGTCAGGGGTTAGAGCATTTGCAGCCAAAGGTTGGTAGTTTGAACCCAGCTCTGACCAGTACATATTGTAATTACGCATTTGGCATTTATTTTACGACTGTGTGTCAGAGTAAGTGGTACGATCAGAGTGGCTCTAAGCACAGACTGACTGCTGTGCCTCACTTTGCACCAGGGCAACTTGGCTAAAGAAGTAGCTACAAACAACTGAATGTGGGAAGTGAATGAAAGAGGTAGGGCCTAATGCATTAGTACTATTATTTATTCTTGACCTGATATGGAGCAGTCTTTATTGGAATATGAGAACCTTAAGGTTTTTCCCTGTGTATTCAAATGCAGAATGTTTTGATCCTTGAAGTAAATAATATACTATACTCTCTTTTTTTTAAAATCCATCTAATCTTTCCAGCATGCACATTTTACTGCACAGCCATATGTAAATGGGATGCGGATGGCACCACAGGCAGTGCTTTGAGAACATCTTACACCACACACTGTACATTTGCCCTCACAGGATCTCCAAACATGACATCTGAACAGCAGGATCCTGGTTCTATAATCCCCAGCCTGTGTGGAGCTGCCATGTTCTCCCACTGAAAAGCATGCTCCACTTTCACTGGCCCATTGAAACACATGTACCACAGGCTCATTATCCAGCCCCTGCACAAGACCAGGGGGCGCTCTGGATCCAGAAGGTCCCCAGCCGCTCCTTAGTGCCTGCCCACCCGCTGCTAATGGGGTGCCCTCACCAGAGAGCGGGACGGGTTAAATGTACAGAACAAATTGCCTTATGGAGACAATGGAGTGTGACTAAAGTTACATCAAATACCAGCCTGACCGCAGTTAAAATGGACTAGTGCATGTGGTAATACATGTTCAGTGGAGTGTGGTTTAGAGAGATGGTTTTATTTGTGTGTCCCCAAAGTCACAAACCAAATACTTTAACCTAAATAGAAGATATTATTTGAGATAAGTTACAAGGATGGAACGAGATACAATTTCCACAAGATGAGGTTGAGACACAAGACTGGGTCCTCGAGAACGAGACAAGACAAGATTTTGATTTAATTTATAGTAAATTAATTGTGCAGTTCAGTTCACAATTTTTACTGCTTTTTATTTACTTTATTCAATATTTTTACTGTCATTGTTCCACTGCTTTTTGGAGCTACAGATTACACATTTCATGGCACAAAATAATGTTTTTTTCCCACCTGAATGTTGAGTGGCTAAGAGACTCTTAAATTCTCAACAACAATAAAAAAAATTAAAAAAAACAACAACATTGTGATAGTGTTGTCCATTTCAGTCTAGTCCAATCTGCATATGCTTCCACTGTAGGGAGTATTATACCTCTGATGATGTAGGCCAAGATAACAGAGATTGAGCTGGCAGTAAGTGTCCGAGATACAGCAGATACAGCACACAAATGGAATTTCTCTAACATCTGCATTTGAGTAGATTTTTTGGCTGCATCAGAGAAAATGCAGAGAATATGCAACTTAGTAGAGTTCAAACTGTTTAATGTCACTGTTCAATTTGTGTCCTTGGACTGGCCCAGTGCTTTTAAAGTTACATTACAAGTAAAAAGTACTTTACATGTGTACATTTTACTTAGCCATGCACATTATGGCATCACTATTTGCTCTTGTAATGAATCCATTTTCAGCCATGTAATAGAATAGCCCTATGGCCTGTCAATCATCACATCATTGTTGCACTGTTCTTCCGATGACCTCTTGTATTTGCTGAGATTTTATATTTTATTACTTATATTTCTATTTTATTTTGACTTGTATACAGTATATACATTTATATAATTATGTCTTATTTGACTCCTGTCTCTTGCACTTTTTTGCTCCTTATTTCAAAATTATTCATACCATTTATATTTTTTCTCTTTGTTATTATATTATATTGTGATGTGTGAGCTACTGCGTCCAAATAATTTCTCTTGTGGATCAACAAAGTTTGTCTAAATCTAAGTAACTGTATTTTTAATTGAATATGTATTTTCAATCCAATTTACTCCACTGCTTAAATGACATTACCTTTACCTGTACCTAAAGAAGAACAATAAACCTCCTGCACCACTTCACAGTACTCTGCATTTTGTGTCATCCTTTTGTATATTTTAAACAGTTACTTCAGTTCATGTTTATAATATTTTGTGAAATTTCTCTGCATTTTGTTTTCAGGCTTCCTGCTTTTGAAGCCTGAGAAAACAGAGACATCTCTTTGAAATGCCAGGGCTGTGTTTATTTCATTTCATAAAAGCACTAAGGCTCTCTTTTAGTCTATAATCTCAAGCGAGCTCAAAAATGGGATAATTATTGCGCAAACTGGATTTCCATTTTAAGCTGCATTGTGTAACTTTTCAGAAGGAGGATCCGTTGAATACTTTTCTCCGTGGAGATGTCATTGCTTTGTCTGAAATGTTTCGCAGTATGGTGTTTTTTTTATCCTTTTATTTTTATTTTATATTTATCCTTTTTGTCTTCATGGAGACTAAACCAGAACCAAATTACAGGTCAGATCTGTGGAGAGGCGACTCTGCTCACAGTAAGAATGTGTTTTTTAGGTAGTTTTGAGCTATAAAAACACCTGCAATTGTATGAGTGTAAGGTTGAGCACTGACATATCCATAGAAACAAGCAGGTGATCAACCCCAAACCAAAAAGTTACACAATGCACCTTTAAATCACTGTACACATTGCATAGCTATGGCGTTCCAGTTTTCCGATTCTTCCTAGTGTGATGTTTCCTGTCAGCGGTATGACAAATAACACTCAAGGGTCCTCAAAAGCTCCCAAAGTTGGCTAAAGATGAATTCCAGTTCTGATATATGCATAATTCATTATCATTATTCTTTCTATCCTGTCACTCGGTATTGTGTTTTGAGTTCAAGGGCAAAGATGAAATGATCGCACAGAAGAGCCCGGGATAGCTCACGATGTTAAAATGGCATTATATCTTTTCCTTAATGTTTAATCAACGCTGTCAGTGAAGCCCACACAAGCCTCAGTCAGACTACTCTATTTCAGTCACTGTTATGGGAGCGTGTGTTTGTGGATGTGCGCGTGTGAGACCAGCTTAGAAGCCTGCATTCTCTCAGAAATGTCCCAGAAACTTTCTCCCTGCAGCTGTCGTCAAATGTGCACAATTTCTAGTGCAAAAAAAAAAAAAAAAAAGAGAGAGAGAGAGATTCGCAAATCACCAATTAAAATGTCAATGCTGCAACACGTCGTCACGAGAGAAAGAACAATGACAGACTTGGATTGCGCGTTCCCAATGCATATTTCATAATTGCTTTACCAATTAATAGAATGAATTTTGCGCTTTGATCCAAATAGCGTCTCCAAAACTGTCGTCTTTAGTCACATGCCAAGGCTGTGGAGTAAGGGATGCACAATGTTTCAATTATGAGCTGCGAGTAGGACTGCGCTCCGGGTGCACTGGCCAATGTGGAGACTTTTAATTATAAGGATGTGGACTTAATGAAGCTGGAGCATAAATTAAACCAGGAAGACTGTGCCTAGCTTCTGTCACTTTTAGTTGATCACATGAAGCTGACTTTGCCTTACAAGTGGGTATGGCATGTAGTCTGTGTTCTATAGTTGTAAAAAAAATGCATTACGATCACAAATGAACGTGGGGTACCAGAGTCTTAACATGCAGCTAGAGGACACAAACAAGTTTGTCTCATTTTCTATGGACCAAGGACGTGTGAGGATTCAGATTAGAGTCCTTTAAGCTTTAAAGGGCCAATATTATGATATTTTCTGTGCTCCACTGTGCTTTTTAAATTTATACCCCTTCATGAGATTCATTTTGATGATTTCAGCCCTGGAATTGCATTTGGAGATGCAGACCAATCCAAGATCACTCAAATATGTGTGAATGAAACAAAAAACGATTCCAGGTATATTTTTAATGAGCTAACAGCATTCTAACTTAACTTAAAGCTCCCGTGTGTTCATTTTGCGCAATATGGGACTTTTAAACCAATTGGATTTCAACTGAAAATCTGGGCAGATCATTTTGCTTTCTGATAATCACATAACATTGACATATGTCCAGTGTTTTTGTAATTAAAGTGGGGCTAAACATCTTTGCTATGAAACTGTGTTGTATAATAATAGCATTGTTTACTGTTCCTAGTATTTCTGGCTATTTTAGTGCAAACTCTAGACATATTTACATTCAAACAATCCAAAAGTGAGTGTGCGCTGCTTCCACAGGCTACTGCAATTTCAAGTGCTATGTGATCACACAGTTCTGCCCAAACTAAAGACAGGCATTTCTGAGTACAGACACTGTTGGATTGTGGGCACAATTTAGATGTTTAGTTCCACTTTAAGAATAATCAGCATTGCGATTGTTGTCAGTAAAATCAATATTTGATTTAAACATGTCTACTTCTGTGCACAGCTAGGTCATGTTTATGAGATTTAAAATCAAAATTGTACATATCACCCCATTTTAGCTACCTTCAATCTCTCCCACAGCAGTGGAATTGGCAGCCACCTCACCTCTTTCTCTCCTCCTCTTCACATCATAACTTGTTTTCTATCCATTCACTAATGACTCCTCTCTGATGATTGAAAGAACCGTGCTCACATTTTCCGCAGTGGCTCGTTTTAAAGTCAGTATTTATTGTCATTCGTAGCTGTCTTCTTTACAGCCTTACTGAGAGCTTTGCCTACACTTTTATAGCAACTACTCAGTCAAGTCACAACAACACAGGAGGCAGCATTAAATCAGCAGGAGAGTCCATTGTTTGTGAGCTCGTATTTTAAAAATCCACGTACAAGATGTAGTCTGCCATTGATTTCCCTAAGTACTGTAAATGACATTGCAACACCACAAATCAAGAGGAGGGATGAGAAGTACGCTAAGGGTGGATTACAAACTTTTTGTATAGGGTCAATAAAAGTGAAAATGTTAACCACAATCCATTTATGCTAACAGTAAGAGAGAGCCCACGGGACTATAAACCAGGACGAGGGGGCTTTTTACTCTCACACACCTGAGATACTGTCCTGAAGAAATCAGACTGCAGATGGTGCTGTCCAGCCTCTACCAGGAGGAAGACTGTGTCAAAATCTGTGTAAATCAGCTAAGTAGAGTATGAAAACAACAAAACTTTGGTCTGAAAAAGAGAATCTATTAGAATAAATTATTGAAAGACCAAATAAACCTCATTGAAGTAAACAAGGGCCTTTTATGGTTTCCCACTTACCACATTAAAACTTTCAGTGAACCAAGATTTTTGATGTTCATATAAAATACATTTTACTGATAACCAGTTGTAATGCTGATTCATTTCTAATTTCACAAACACTGGACATGATCTTCGTGATGTTTCTAAATGAGATGATTAACCAATCAAAAAGCAGAATAAGCCTCATATGAGTCTCTCATTTGGGCGTTGGTTTAAACCTAAAAGGACTCTCTCTGATCTGAATCTTCAGTGGATCCCAGCACCTGCAGTCATTAACCAGTGCTAGTGCAGCCTCTGCAGCGCAGTGGGTGGATTCTGGAAGTTCTTTCCCATGAGGCATGGCCTGTCCATATAGTGAGAAACTCATATGTGTATGTGTATGCAGGTTAAGGCACTGGCAACCAAGGTTCAGTTGTGAAAGTAGCTATTTTAATAAAATGGTAAAAGCACAGGCAACATCCTGTTATTCAAAGCTATACATGCAGGCAGTGCAATAACATCTCCAGCATGCAGACAAGCTGCACAAACCCCCCACCATCTTTGCTACGGTAAATAAATACACATATGCATCAGTGCTTTCGCCAAGTCCCTTACTCTGTGTAAGCATTGTGTGATATTGTCTTCTTCCCTATTACACCTGGGTTATACTTTATTACTATTATGGGATTGTTTTGATTTAACAGCCTTTCTGCTGTACTTGGCTTAGGCGCTGACAGTGCATTTACTGCTACAGTGTGTGAGTTTAACAAGACTGCAGTTCAGTAAATATTACACTTACTACATCAAATACAATGTACACACATTTTGTATCATAGTAAGAGATGGTGTTTACATATCCACAGTTTCAGAGTCATTTCTGTGAACAAGAACGGCAAAGCAAATGATTGGAATACTAATAGCAGCAATTAACCTATTTCTGTCTCCATATTTGTGGCCATGTCATAAAAGAAATTCAGATTCTGAAATATTTAAACTTGATACTCTCTCCAAATGCTACAAATGACTATTCACAATGTAGATAGAAGAGATGTTTTATATATATTCTTGTCTTTCAAACATATGCAGTTTTAAATTGTGTTTTGAATAATGGCGTCTGCATCTTTGTACTTCTCACAAAGCCCTGGCAGAAATAAAGTTGAAAGCAGACCCCCGCCACGTCTTACTTGGACACACAAACCACGTGGATTTTTCAGATGATCAAAATGGCCGTCATTATGTTTGACGACTAAATATCAGTGCCATTTCCTTTTCAAATCGCCCTCTTAACACAAAGCCCGCATTCGGAAACTTCACGGTACAGCACAGCATCATGGGAAGCCAAGATTACCTTCTTTGACAAGCCCCATTTGGACAAGCGTACCAGAAAACATTAGCTTTTATTTACTCACTCTAGGCATTCCAAACACTTTGCCATCCGCTAGCTAGGCCTAAGACTCTCGGGCACCAATTTTCCTTTCAAATTACCCCACTGGCAATTGCAGCTTGTAAACAACTTGTTTTTAAGACTTTGTGACCATTAATTCCACATCATATCGCCCCTTGAAATAAAAGCCAGTGATGATAAGATTAGATTAATGCTGCGTGAAGCTCTCCCATGTTATTCAAAGTAGCGAGGAGGAGGAGGAGGAGGAGGAGGAGGAGGAGGAGGAAGAGGAGGAGGAGAAAGAGGAGATACAGGCGGGCACATCCCATATAGTAGTGTTTAATGTCATGTAAAGTGCATCCATCTTGGTGGGAGCAAATAATGGAGAGCTACGACGAGCGCTGGTGGCAGTAGACCCCTCTCCCAAGCAGCGAATAGATAAGAGTTCTTGTGTCCAATCAGCAGACAGCGGCGGGGCCCTTTTCACGCACTGGTGTAATGTAATGTGGGCGTGCTGTCTGTGGGTGCTGTGGGTGACATAATGCGGGTGACGAAGGTGAGGCTGCTTCCCGGTGTTATCAGGGACATAGTGACAGGTCATAAAGAAGTCTAGTTCCTACGACCAGTGAAGTAGCATAAGCACATAAGTGGATACAGCCGTGCTCCTGCTCCGTGTACCTTTCCTTCTTTTGAATTTCAATTAAGAACAAAAACAATCAAATGGGAAAACAGTTTGTTATTTCATTATTCTGTTTTTGTGTCAAACAAAAAGCAGATTTTGACCTTTATTTTGAATATTTAATTTAAAAGTTATTTCAAATAACACCAATCAAATGCGTCAGTCATTGTGCCTATTTCAGCTTTGATATTTTATTCTCTCTGGTTTATGCTCTAGAAGTTCTGCTGCTTCAAGGACTTACCTGAAAAATCATTGCAATCCTGTTTGTCCTCTTCTTTTATAGCAACGCACTTGCTTTCGCCTCTTATAAAGTAATTGCTGAGCTCCATAACGAGAAACAGGAAGCAAATAGGCAATAACCTAGTAGTTGACATCAAAGAACTATAATAAAAATATTTTTTATTACAGATCCATGGTTGACGCTGAGAAGCAGAGAAAATAAAATATAAAATTTAAAATAGGCATTTTTTTTATTGTTGTTATTTGAAATAAACTTTAAATTAAATATTGAAAATAAAAGTTGAAATCTGTTTTTTGTTTGACACTAAAACAAAATAATGAAATAAACTGTTTTCCCATTTTATTGTTTTTTGTTCTTAATTGAAATTCAAAAGAACAAATGGTACACAGGCCCTACTCTATTTGTTATTCTACTATGATTTGGGGTTCATTATTTTGGTGATAAAGCAAATTAAAGCAGGTGAACAGGGAAAAGTTATCTTAAAGGCGCATTGTGTAACTTTTCTGGTGGAGGATCTGTCAAATGCTTTTCTCCATGAAGATAGATGTTATTGCTTTGTCTGGAATGTTTCACAGTATGGCATTAAACCTTTCTATCTTCATGGAGACCAAACCAGACCAAGTTACAGGTCAGATCTGTGGAGAGGCGACCCGCTCACAGTCAGAATGCCTGTTTTTCCAGGTATTTTTCAGTTACAAAACCATCAGTAAAGTGTTTAAAATCATACTGTGGAACATTCCAGGCAAATCCTTAGAAACAAAGAATTGATGGACCCTGACGAAAAAGTTACATAGTGCACCTTTAAAGTGGAACTAGACACTACATCCACTTTTTCTGTTACTAAACTGTGTATATGGTGTTTTTAGAGCATTGTTTTCATTTTTTTGACATCTTTATTTCAAACTAGGCAAATTTGCTTCTTTCTGGTCAAAAATGTCCAAATAGTTTGTGCTGCCTTCAGTAGTTTTCCAGTAGTTGGTGACATTACAAAAGATCAATCACACTGTTCTTTATATCTCTGGAGCCTGCCCCTCCTCCTCTCACTCTTTTCACTTGAAATGTGGTTGTGGGTGGAATTTAAGTGTTTAGTTCCATTTTAACTTTAGAAATAAAAAAAACTTTTTAATATTCAGTGTTTTTTAATATAAAATTAGGCATTTTAAGTGTGAAAATCTCCAAAATCCCATGTACTCTGGTGACACAAAATAACATTAATTTTTGTCATTTTTGTTTGAAAGACATTTCCATAATGAGCAGCAAAACTAATGAGCAAAACTGATGAATGCTATTAGTGATATTTGCCTCAATTTTGTCTGTCAGGCTCATTTTCTTTGTGGATCTATAGTAAACACGTGTCTTGTTTTCAGTCAAATTTTTGTCATGTTTCTGCTTTTCTTTTTAGATGTCAGTAATCAGCTAAACACTATAGAGCTGTTATTGCTTCACTAGAAATGCTCCGGAGTATGGCATTAAACTTGTTTATTTCACTATCAGTGTTTATGTGTTAAAAATAGATGCATTCTTACTATGAGCAGGTTGGCCAGTCCACAGATCTGACCTGCAGATCTTCACAGAAAGCTACATATATTCCCATAAACTGAAATAGTCACGATAAGGAATAACATCAGAGACAATCATATGCATGACGTTGGAAGAAAAAACATGTCTGCAACATCTCTCCAATCTGTGGCAAAGTGGAGCTAGAGGCCTCTATGTTACCACAAACACACACAACCTACTGAGTGTCAAATACAGAAACAGACCAGTATAGATTTAATGACATTGGCGCATTTCCAGTCACCCCCTCTCTCTTCGCCAATGAACTGTGACGACTATCAGGCTTGCCGGTTTGAAACTCCACACACATGCAATTTATGTCTTAACAGCTCAAGTCCTCTGATCCAAGGTCCCAGAGCAAGGTCTATGGACTCTGGACTATTGACCGCAGAAGTCTGTCTATGCATGGCCCAGTGACCGCTCACTTCGTCTTGGTTTTGATTTTGAAAATAAAAAACACCAAACTTCCCCGTTGATTTAAGTCACCAAGAGTATGTAGGCTGTCTGTATTGTTATGATAAACTGAAATGTACCTTGAGACCTATTTTAAAGGTGCATGGTGTAACTTTTGTGTTGTAGGGTCCCTTAAATGCTTATCTTCATGGAGATGGCATTGCTTTGTCTGGAATGTTTCATAGTATGGCATTAAATCTGAAAGGAATCTTCATGGAGACCAAACCAGAGCGGTAACCCCACTCACACAAATATTCCAGGCAAAGCAATGACATATTCATAGAAACAAGCAGACCAAAAAGCTACATAATGCACCTTTAACTTTTTCACAGCAAACGTCCACATGCAACTTTCTATAATTTCATGTAAACAATGATCATATAAACATGTTTTTTTCTATATTTATAATTAGGAGACCTCGTGTGGGAGTAAACCAGTGACTGTATTAAATCCTCTTTGAGACGAGGCTTTTCCAGGCTAAAAATAACACAGGGAGAGATGAAGTCTAAGATAAATGTTTGTTAGATGTGCTGCTTCCAGAGACAAGAACCGTCACATGTTGTTTGTGCTGTTAAATTTACAACTGCCATATTGTGGGGTTTGTTTATTCAAGTCCGTCATTTACAAGAGAACAATTATAAAGTTTGTTTGAATAACTGGGGAAAAAGGTTGAATTTTCATATAGATAATGCATGTAATCATATACTGTATGCCTAATTCCCTAACTATGCACTCCTGGATCTGGACAAAGAAAAAAATAATAATGTAATTATTGGGAAATGTTATGGGTTGGCTAGTAAGTAGTTTCATCTTATAGAATCCTATAGAAGAATACACAGCATAAAGATACAGGTGCAGCATGCAAATTTTGTGCCGGGAGATCCATCACTGACCTAAGGGTTAGTGGTTCGAATCCCTGCTCTCAACACAGTGTCTGTGAACACTGGTACATGAATGGGTAAAGCGCTTTGAGGGCCTTGAAGGTAGAAAAGTGCTATATACACTACCGTTCAAAAGTTTGGGGTCACTTAGAAATGTCCTTATTTTTGAAAAAAAGCACCGTTTTTTTCAATGAAGATAACTTTAAACTAATCAGAAATACACTCTACACTATACTATACATTGCTAATGTGGTAAATGACTATTCTAGCTGCAAATGTCTGGTTTTGGTGCAATATCTACATAGGTGTATAGAGGCCCATTTCCAGCATCTATCACTCCAGTGTTCTAATGGTACAATGTGTTTGCTCATTGTGTCAGAGGCTAATGGATGATTAGAAAACCCTTGTGCAGTCATGTTAGCACAGATGAAAACAGTTTAGCTGGTTAGAGAAGCTATAAAACTGACCTTCCTTTGAGCAGGTTGAGTATCTGGAGCATCACATTTGTGGGGTCGATTAAACGCTCAAAATGGCCAGAAAAAGAGAACTTTCATGTGAAACTCGACAGTCTATTCTTGTTCTTAGAAATGACGGCTATTCTATGCAAGAAATTACCAAGAAACCGAAGATTTCCTACAACAGTGTGTACTACTCCCTTCAGAGAACTTCAGACTGGCAGCTTCATTAAATAGAACCCACAAAACGCCAGTGTCAACATCTACAGGGAATAGGTGACACCGGGATGCAGTTTCAGGGCAGAGTGGCAAAGGAAAAGTTATATCTGAGACTGGCCAATAAAAGAAAAAGATTAATATGGGCAAAAGAACACAGACATTGGCCAGAGGAAGATTGGAAAGAAGTGTTATAGACAGACCCCACTGAGCTGTTGTGGGAGCAGTTTGACCGTCTGGTACTAAGAAGTGCCCATCCAGACAATCCAACTTGTGGGAGAAGCTTTTAGAAGCGTGGGGTGAAATTTCTCCAGATCATTCAACAAATTAACAGCTAGAGGCCAAAAATCTGTAGTGCTGTAACTGCTGCAAATGGAGGATTCTTTGATGAAAGCAAAGTTTGAAGGAAGAAATTATTATTTCAAATACAAATCATTATTTCTAACCTTGTCAATGTCTTGACTATAGTTTATTCATTTTACAACTCATGGTGATAAATAAAAGTGTGACTTTTCATGGAAAACACAAAATTGTCTGGGTGACCCCAAACTTTTGAACGGTAGTGTAAATGTGACCATTCATGAAAACTAATGTTTGCTGCTGTTAGGTAAATCAAAGTTAAAACTAAAATACAAAAACAAAACAAAAACTTGTTCTTCTTACTCCCTGTCAGCCCTGGGCCCTTAAAATTCAGCAACCATTTCCCCCCGTGTGTCGCCCTTGGTGACCCAAACAGGTCAAGTCATGTCTGTGAAGAGGAGTCCCCATAATAATAAGAAAGCACAGTGTTCTGGTATTTTTGAACAATAAAAATACCTTTAGTTGAACAAACAGAATATAGACAAGGTCAGTGTCATACTGTGGAATATTTTCAGGAAAAGTTATTTTTATCAAGGCCTTCTATGTGTAAAGTTACATAGTGCCCCTTTAAGTTGAGTCCTGATATCTTTTCATCTATATTTCTAGGTTTAGATGATTAAACATTTCCCTCATGATAGAAGCAGTGACTTTTCCATTACTATAAAGACTGTTAAATTGCATCCTACTTTTACATTCTTTTCCAGACTTCAGAATTGTGTTTTCCTTAACACCGCAGTGCATGTGTTCTCTACGGCTAGATTTGATCAGGGTGAAGGCTGAGAAAGCCAAATTTAAAAACCAAGGAAATTGAGTTTCAGAGAGTCACACGTTTCCAAAGTGAGATGGCAAGAAAATTGAAAATGTGACAAAGCTGCGTTTGAGAGGGGATAATAGGATTCTACTGTCATGTGTGAGCATCAGTCTGAATGACACTTCGCAAAGATTTACACAAACAATACGCAATATTCCTCCAAGACGCAGAAACAATAGCGTTATGCATCCAGACAATGGCAGAGCGGACTCGGAGATAAGACGAGAACTGTGTGGATGAGTACAGTGAAACTACAATTACTCACAAATATATGTAATTGTCACACAGTCTTTCATTCTCTTCAATATATTCTTTCATTCTCTTCAATATATTCTTTCATTCTCTTCAATATATTCTAGCTTTTATAGTGTTTTATATTTTCAGGAAAACCAAGTCTAACTCATAACACTGTTGGACTGAACACTTAAAGATCCCTTATGTTTCTTACCCCTTAGTTCAGCACTGACCACTAAGTCATCGTACAGGAAAATAGACTGATAAAAATACTTATATCAGTCTGCACTTTTTGTCAAGGATGCAGCCAGTTGTCTTCGGAATCATCAAAATCATCAAATCGTCAAAGGCCAATTCATATATTTGTACTTCTACTGTACTCGTGAGATGGAATTAAACTAGCTCAGCAAACCTGCCAATCTGCAAAAAGATCCAGACAAGGCCACGGTTTGATTTTTACACACAACTTTTGCTATGTCTTTTTTAAAATCCACATAACAGTTTAAAGGCCGCTACACACTCGGCCTTAAACGATTTTTTTAACATGACAAGATGCGCACACCACAGACACGAGGAGAAACTTATGAGACTAAAAATCTCCCATCACAAAGACTGCAGCGGGATCTGTCTGCGGGCCACAGGATATAAAGTTCTAAGTGTGATCGGTACAGCTATTTCCTGTCTACAGTAAAACGAGTCGCTTTGAGACTCTTAAGTGCTCAAAAGATCAGAGGTCTGCACTTCTAGTTTAGATACAAGTCAAAACTTATTAATTATTATTTGTGAAAAATGCTTCAGATACAGAATTTTTAAAGCATAAAAGATTAGCGATAAAGACCACAGGAAGTAGAGTCAGTATCGCTAATCTGCAGCTTCACCACATGCTGTCTGTGTAAACAAACACATGAGGAAACACTGTCTTTTTACTTTTAAGTAAACACCACAAACTGGATTAATAGCGCGGTTTAGTGGACTCGATGTCATTATTTGCAGAGGACAATTTATATGAATATTGTGGATGAGATGCTGCACTTTAAATGTACCACTTTACATTAGGTGAGTAATAAAGTCTTTATTTTCGCTATATCCTGAGTTTGTATGTTGCGTCTCTGTGTCCATCACTCCTCTGCCCCTGATGCTCTGTTTTATCGGTTGTTACCATCGTGTTGTTGATGTTTGGTGCTTACGATCTGACAGTGACACACACACACATCGGGAAGAAGAAATCGCAGCCAAAATCGGGCAAATTCTCCTCTAGTGTTTGGTGACCTTAAGGTTGTTTTGTTGTAGTTTGATATGAGTGTAGTATTTGCTTTCTTAGTAGTAGTAGTAGTAGCCTAGACATAGTTGTGGTAGACCTTGTAGTAGTTAGTAGTGGTAATAATAATTGGTTAACATCTAGTATGGTATCCAATATGTATTCTGACTTTCCAAAACCAAAAGGCATCTATATTCTGGTCACTTCGCACCTCAAAATAAGAATGTCATGGGTTTGATTTCTTTTGAAACATATTTAGTGTTGGGAACATTTTGTGCCACCCTTAATCCTATTAAAAGTAGCCATGGCTCTCCTGAAAATCTACCCCTCAAGAAAATGAAAGTGAATAACCATGATACAACTTAATTACATCGTGTTGGAATCCTTACAAATCTCAAGGACTGAACCAAAGGAGCATCAGCTGTTTGAGGAGAACAGAGAGGGAGGCGCTTTGTTGTGTTTATTTCAGTCTTTGTGCAGCGCGGAGTTACAGAAGGCCTTGGCTTACATTGAACTTAACATGGAGGCGGCCTGATCAAAGCGAGGCAAGCTAACGCGGTGAACGCTGTTTGAACATGCACAGTGCGGCTATAATTACCATCCTGTTTACTCGTGGTCCTTTGGTTGGAGAGAAGCGTTGATGTGACCTGTTTTTGCGTATATGAAATGTGTCACCGGGGAAGGGTCAGGGGTCAGGAGTGTTGTGCATCGCCACTGTTTTTGAAATTCATTTTTGGAATAGGAAAAGCAGAGCATGTCGGTTTGATTAAGCTAAACAAGGACAAGGTAGTGATACTGTGCAGCTGACATCACCTGAAATCCACTGACAGGCACTGCTCTGTCAGGAGGTCTATTAGACTTTAATCTGAGCTTTGTTTTAACACGATCTGAGCAGAAAGAGCTGACTTTGTTGGAACTGTGATAGGTGATGATTTGTGCTCTTAAACAAGTCTCTCATGCACAAAATTACATTTCTACCAAAAAGACTATACAACACTGCCGAATCCCACGTCTGTCACAGATTAAGAAAATAAAATTGGAGAACAAAGTAAGTAGAGAGCAGTGGGTGTTCGCCGGTGTCAGTTTAGAGGAGAAGAAGCCACTCTAAAACTTTTGTCCATTTGGCGGAATAAAATGTTCTTTTGCAGTGGAGCCTACCTGGATGATTGGGGGATTACACAGACAACTTTCTAACGATTGAAGAGTTACTAGTTGCATTTCTGTGCAGATGTATTTATTTTCTTATGATTTTAGATAATATTTGTGATTAGATTAATGACAGCAAACCAATGGTCTGAACATGCAGAGGACACTGGTGATAGGTGATGGTCAGAGGAGCCATAGGAGCAGATTAACAGCCACATTTCAGTGAGTTCCCTCCAGCTCCAGGGCAGCTGTGGAGCTGTGGAGTTTACAACCACCGAGTGTGGAGAGTGAATGAATAATGCATGAATTGTTCCTACTTCTCATTTTATGTTTGCAAATTAATTTTGGTGGCAGAATAGAGTGTTTTTTATCTTTGAGAATGTGCTGTAATTTTATTGTTATGCGTCCTTGTTTCTGGGTTGCTCGTTTTTGTATGAAATGTCTTCTATAAATACATTTCCTCCTCCTCCCTCTCCTCCTCTTCTTCTTCTAAACCAAAAAAAAAGTTGAGCATTTGAAAAACTGCTACTGCATATACTGAAAGTCATTCTGTCGAATAAATTCACATTCATATTACAAAGTTATTACAATCTTAAGTAAAAACATCACATACATTTGATTGTATTTTACCCAGAATATTAGACTAAAGGCCGCCACACACTACAGACATGTAGATTTTGGCTGAGATGTGCTTCTCCCCGAGTTCAGGGAGGTGTGACCCGACATTGTGTCTTCATGTTCTCTTTTATATAGTATACAGTAACAGCCAATAAAACAGAGCATCAGGGGCAGACAGAGTGACAGACACAGAGGCACAAGATACAAACTCAGGAAATAATGAAAATAATGAGCCTTTATTACTCCCCTCTCATAAAGTTGTAGAGCTAACTGCAGTATTTTCATTCATATTATCCAATGGCACCCAGTCCTCAAACAGCGCTGTTAATCGAGTTTGAAGCAACACAGTTTTGACATCTATCTAAACTAGAAGGGCCGTGCTCTGATCTTTTGAACACTTAATGCCGGGTGTTCACTCGCAGGGTTTAAAAGTTCACAGCTCACGATTCATGTTCTCACACCATACAAACTACTTAAACAGTGTGAAACCTTCATGAGAGGCGACGGGATTTCAAACAGGTTTGATATTCTTGCAACTCGCGATTGGCGATCGGGAGCTGGTCCTTCGGTATTAACTGGTTCTCGTTACCCCATGTTTACTACATGAAGCACAACACATGATGAAGCCAAAAGTCCAAAAAACAGTCGCATGAGTGAAAAATCAGCTCAAAAAGGGCCAAAAATCACACAGTGTACGTGTATATACAAGGACGTAAGGAAAAACTGTGCAAAGATGATATGATGATTGACAGAACATAGGGTTAACTGTTACATAAGGTTGAGTTGTATGGAGTAAGGTATGAATGTAGACCTGTATTATTGTTGTCACTCACAACTCACAAAAATAGACATGACTTCTACTATGAACAAATGATTGCATTATACATGTGATCAAATGTGCACAGACATCTGTTTTACATTCTGTCAGCATGAACTTTTCCCAAACTTCTCTGGCTCTTGGACACCACTGGACCCAACCTGAAGAGGAGTAAAAGTTTGAAACTGACATGTTTTCTTCATGACCATCATTTGTTTTTCCTTTCTGTCAAAATGGGTCCATCGAAAACGACAGATGGTTGTGGTTATATTTGGCAACTTTCTGGGGGTTTGGTGTCTCAAACTGGAATTTATTTGTGAAGTTGTAAAAGTTTGAAAAAACTGAAATATTGTTGGCGCTAACTCACCTTGTTATTTTGGTCGATTTGCGCTGACAGTTTGTGTGAAGTGGAACCAGGATTTGAGGATTCTACCTTGAGCTTGTCACTGTCTCTGTTTGTGAGTGGAAGTAGCCTGGACTTCCTCTAACTCATACAGACTCGTTTTAATGAATAGTGCTATTTTGTCCAGTATCTTTCATTATATAATTTGAGGGTTAGGGAGAAGGGCAGAAATGACAAAGGCAAAAAGAGTTCCTTTGCTGAAATCCTCAAAACACATTTTCACAAACAAAGCTGTCAAAATAGCAACTTTTAAAATGAGACCTATTATGCAAAATCAGCCTTTTAGAGCTTTTAACCATTTATCCACTCAAAGGTGTATTTAAAATTTAGAGTGATTTATCCTTGTGATTCATGGTTTATCTTTATACTCCTGCACTCAAGACATTATTTCTCTGATCTACCTCTGTTTTCACCATCACCAGTACACGACCTCTGCTCCTAATACTTCATCGGGTACTGCAATTTTCCAACCTGGAAGTCGAGTTAAAATGTCCATATTATAACATAGTGATTCACGGGTGTCATGGATTATAACAATAGCAGACAAAAGCACATGTCTTTCTAAATGTTTGTAAGGTTGATAAGTTAAAGCTGCACTACGTAATGTTTCTGGTGAAGGGTCCACCACATGACTCTGTTTAAATCCAGACTAAAACGGTTCTGTTTAGCTGTGCAAATGACTGAAAGCTTTTCATTTCTCATTCTGCACTCTTCTCTTCTCTCTAATTCTCTCTAATTTAATGTCCCATCTCTATTTTAAAATTTTACGATGATCATTTTGATTTGTTTGTATTGTGATTTTAATGTATTTCTTATTCTCTAAAGCACTTTGAATGACTTTGTGTACAAATTGAGCCATACAAATAAACTTGTCACCATGGAGATGTAATTGCTTTGCCTGGAATGTTCCACTATAAGGCATTAAACTGATCTATCTCCATGGAGTCAAGCAGGTGGAGCCCTCGAGTCAGATATGCAACATAGAAAAGTTTAATGACATATTGTGGAACATTCCAGCTAAAGTAATAACATCTCCACGGAGACATACATGTGGCACAGCCCCCGCAGAAAAGTTACACAGTGCACCATTAGCATAATTAGTGAATAAAGGTAATCCACAACTACTATTTCTTACAGTTAACTCCATAGTGAACTATTTTCCGGTGTCTTCTGGTCCGGATGAAGCTGCATTCAGGCTACAGCCGTTTTTTTCTGTTCTTTCTGCTTTCGAGGGGCTGGAGTGTTGTTTACTATTAGCAGAGGGTGTGAGAATACCAAAAAGATGAAGCTTTCATGTTTTCTTCTGCACAGCCCTCCAGCTTTAACTGTGTGTCAATCTATCTTTAATTGGAGATTTGTGCCGAGTTTGGCAAAATATTGGATGAGGAAACAAACTCAACTAATCTGACTAGCACTTGATAAATTAGTTTAGATAACGTACCATTTGCATTATATACATTTAAAACATAGAGTTAATATCATTTTAGGATTTTTTTATTTTTTTTTGGTCAAATTCAAGTTGGGTGTAAAATATCATCGCACTTCCCATCTCTTTTTTACTTTTACTAACCTGTCAGTCCGGTCAGTCTTTCACATAAATGTACTTTCTCAGCTGTCCATCATTTTAAAGACATGCTGCATCTCCCCCACAGCAGCAGAACCACCAGCCTCCTCAGCCTGTTTATCATCATCTTTTTTTATGTGATGGCTGTGGTGCTGCTGAATCCACACATTTGTCACAGGTTAAAGAAAAATAAAAAGGAAAACAATGTAAGAAAAGAGCAGTGGGTGTGTGGGGGAGCTGGTATGTGGGGATAGAAATTTGGATTGTCTTGAATACAGGAGATAAAGATTTACTCTAACATATAAATCACTCTAAATCCAACTTCAAGTGGGGCTGAATGAGAAGGGAAACAATTAGAACATGGTTTAAAACTCGTAAAAGTCAATTTCGTGTATAATTTCTTCCTAAAGAAGAGTTGCAGGAATCGTAAGTGCATCATTTGTAATGCTTGAGAGATACCAAAGAACTGTTCCCTCATCCAGCACACATGAATGATGAAGCATATACTCACCAATCCAAAACCTTGAATGGGAGACAAAAGGTGGATGACTTTAAGACCATGTTCTTCTGTAATTAAGAATTGGTCAAATGCATTTTCTGATTTAAAGATTCCATTTTCTTTGATTGTTCAGACAGGGGAATTAAATCTATGGGGTATTCATTGCTAACACATAACACATTTACTTCATCATGTTTCCTTTTATTGTTTCGAACATGCGATATTCGCCAAAAATAATGTATTAAAATGTTTAATATTGCCCTGAATCTCCCCTCCCTTTGGCTGTGTTGTGATAGTGCTCTGAAGGGGGAGTAACTTAGCACAGAGAGCAGTGTGCACCTCACGAACAAAACTACTGCACATCACATCAGTTTGTGAAGTTTTAGTGTATTGTTTTGTATTCTGCTTTTGAATGGGCCTCAGGAGAGATCACAAAATTACTCAAACATACACGGGTTACATCGAAATCTAAAAAATTACTTGAATTAAGAAAGTGTTATCATGATTTTGGTAGATTTCACTTTTTTTTTAAATTAGATACGATTGGAACAAAACCTTTTGTAGTTAAAATACATCTTGCTACGCTTGAACTAAGAAATTAAGAAAATAATTAAATTGGTAGATCATTTTACTTCAAGTTGTGTCTACTCACATGTAAAGACAAGTAAAATTCTAATTTAAGTCATTTTAACTTACCTAGATATTGTTTTTTGCTGTGAACTTGATATAAAAGTGACTCTGATTGACCCATGTTAGGGAATATGTTATACAATCACATTTTAATTCCCAGATTCAGCATTCAGTAACTAAATACATTCTGTCCTGCTCTTACAATTGTATTTCTTTTCTAGGACAGTCTGTATTGACAGTTCATAAAAAATAAAAGGATAAAATGTATTTAAAAGAAGATAACAGAATATTTCTCTGTGTCCTTCTTATCATCAGACAGAGATGGAAAATCAGCCCTACCGTAGGTTGTCTCGGGTTCTGTCTCTCTCTTTCATGAATGGATGGTAGTTGAATAAAAATGATGGCCACTCATCTGCAGGCGGAATCCGGGGGCCCAGTGACATTTTGATTTCTTCTCTCTAAGTTTGATATTAATGATTCGGCTGTGGATGGGGGACCTTCATGAGGCCTGAGCCATGTGAGTGCAATTTTCGTGCAGGGGATGAAAGCTCTTCGATTGGCCTCTGATGGTTTTTATGGGGGGCTGCTTTCATCCAGCCCCAGACATTATTGAACTGCGTCGACCATTAATGCAGGCCTGATTCAGTGTAACTATATCAACAAGAGTCGGCCGCGATCCATATTTGATACAAGTATGTGATGTGCTTTATTATGGCGTATTGTCCCTGAGCAAACATACAAATTATAGAGCAGAAAGGTAATTTATTTGAAACAGGGGTCGTATGCTCAACCAAAGAAAATAGCTGCTTTTATGTATGGTAATTTTGTCTCATCTGCTGTTTGAGTTTTTCCATAAAAGTGCACTATGTAACTTCACTGATGGGGTTGTCTCCATGGAGATGTTATCGCATCGCCCGGATTGTTCCACAGTTTGGCATTAAACTTGTCTATCTACTGCTCCATCCATTTCAGCCGGAGATCGTATAAAGAAGTGAACTAAGGGAGTGTGACGTCACCCAGTTAAATGAAGCTCACCGAGGCCAGCAGTTACAGGGGTGAATTTAGAGCTCCATATTAGGAATAGGAAGTGATCACAATAATATCAGGTAATAAAAATGCCAGGATCATGTAGAGTGATGATGAGTTAATGAATGTGAATATGGACATTTTAAGACCAAATGAGGATATGACAGCAGTATTTACAGAGAGAATATATAATAAATGAATTGGAGCTGGAGGTGCAGCCATGCTCACTTCCTATTTGGAAAACGGCAGCTAGCGGGTTAGCTATGTCCATTTATATAAATAGTATACGATTTTAACCCAAACCATGCACATTTGGTGGTTTGGGAATTTTCTTGATTGATTCTGTTTTGATAAGAAATATTCAAAAAGCAAATTTCCAAATGTTGAAACTGATGATTTGTAATAAAGATTAGACCTAACTTGCTACTTTACAACAAAAACCCAATAGGTAAAACTCCTCCTGTTATGGTTGCTCAAGATGTATTGAAGAATGGGTCAAATGCAGAGGTCACATTTCTCTACAGGGACAATAACATTTTAAGCCACTTTAAACACGTTTTATTGCAAAAACAGCTTTTAGAATTCTTAAATGATCAGGCTTGAGTCTCCAGAGATCTGAAGTGTAACCTGGCCTAGTTTTATTCCCTGCATGACCTTGAAGAAACATACATTTAATGCCGTACAATGGGACATACAGCAAAGCAACAACATGCAGTTAGCAAGACTGTCCACCAGAAACTCTAATAAAAAACTTTTAGAAAATATGTCAAGCAGATAAAAAATATAAAATGTAATCGCGTGGTTCCTTTTTTTCCCCTTTTTGCTTGTTCCATTTTTCATACAGGTCGACACAGTGAACAACCCTCACGGTGATTTGACATTTACTTCACTTCATTCATCGTCTATTATGTCACAACCCAACCATTAAATGTTAAATCATTACATTGCAGGCAGTCAGTGTGGGTGAAATGTCTTGCCCAAGGACACAACCACAGCACATGTGCAATTCTGGCTGAGACCTGATCTGATTGAATATTTCAAATCATTAAAAGCTACGCACCAAATGACCAGTATGGAAGCAATAATCCGTAACGCTAATGCAGTCACTTTATTCCTGCTTATTGCAAATACACAAATGGCAAAGGGAAGTAACCTAATTGCGTTTACAGCAGAGCTCACAGTATGATCCTCTGAATTATAGACCGAGGGGGAAAACTAGCACACACTATGCGCCAAATGAGCTTTTGATTCTTTGTAATTGATTAATATAGCAATTAGGCTTTGCAATCGGAAAAGCCACCCTCTTGCGCTGGCATAAGGGAATTGTGTTCCTGCTGGTACTGTGGAGGAGGGAAGTGTCTTTCTCTGAATGCTTCTAGTGCTGGAGGATTATACAAGTATGGGCAAACGGGGCTGTGAGGCTCTGCTTCAGGTTAAATGCTCAAATGTGCTCAAGTGATTCTCCAGGAGTCCCCGAGTAGCCCAATGCCTCATATGGGGGATAAGGGAGTGTGAGGAGAGAGCGAAAGATGTGGAGAGATATAAGTGTTCTGAAAAAAGGCAGTATTTGATAAGATGAATATTTTAGTAGCAATATTTTGTGCTTATTTAACATATCGTAGTTTCCATATGATGGGTTAGAATGCAAAAGTTGTTTTTTCTTCATCAAAAATACTTTTAGTTTGTCACTCAGTTCTTGAATTCATATAATTTTGTATGATACTGTGGCTTGTTGTAAATTCTCACAGTGAGAACTACCGATTACGTCAACAGTGAATCACTATGGTCAAACTACAAAACTCAAATGTTAAACCATATTTTAGATTTTAGTTATAATTTATAACTAAAATCTGACTTTTTTATTGTTTGAACTCACAAGACCTTTTACTGGGGGACCATTACCAGACCATCCATTAAAAAAAAAATACGACAAGGACATACTTTGATAGATCAGATCCTGTGCCAAAGCAGTTTGATGAGCACAATAACCCTTAGGACAAAAGTGCCGCTCTTTTGAGTCCTACAGCTTGAGCATCACTGAAGCCCCCAGGGGGCGTCAGGTGATTTATGGAGACACACAAACTTCACTCTACTCAACTCTGCTGCTTCAGTTAGTGATGAGATGGTCTATTCCCTCAAAGTATTTCATCTGGAAGGTCTTCTCCCACATTTGGTGTAAAAAGTATAGGTAAAGGAAGGTATATTGATGAATGCATGTAGCTAGACAACCCGTTTGATCCCTTTGACACGTGCTGATTCTGGTTATTTACAAATTGTAAAGAGTTTTTTCCTCTTATTTACCACAAAAATCTACATATTAACAGCAGACATTAAGCTTTCCCTCATTAGATGTATCTTAAACCCAACAATCGCATAAGGATCTTGACTACAGGCACAATTTCCCTGTACCGTATAAAAGTCTAAGCTCCTCTTTCCACTCCTGCCCTCCCTTCGCATCTCCATACATCTGTGCTCTGGAGACTGCATTTCATCTGATACAGGACGGAGCAAACTCCCTCCGGATTCACGGCTTTTATGCACTTGTTATCCATCTGCACTTTTAGTAAATGTCTCTAATTAAAGATTACACTGGTGTCAGGATGAATCAGGTGAGCTTTTCCGTGCCGACCGCATTAGTTAATAAGTGTGGCGTCTGCTATAGGTGCGCCTCCTCTCCCCAGGATTTTTGCGGCATGAACAGTTCCATCTATTCCATCGGTCTCGCTGCTCGGCTCTACTCAACGCTTGGATAATCGCCGATATTGTTTGTCCTTAATAACCTTTTGTGTTTTCTTAACTTTGTAGATAGTGTTTTAGGAAAAGTTTGGTGATATTTGTAATACCCAAGACAAGGCAGCAAAGTGTGGGTGATTCAGACATCTTTGAACTAAAACTGTTTTTACAGATTCACTGACAAAAAAAACCATATAAAGATGATCAGTAACTAGGGATAAGATGAGACATAGATGAGATTTTTATGCATTTTAATTATGATAAAGAAATTGTGCGTTAGTCCACAATTTTAGCCTTATAATTTTTAGATTAATTTTTATTTGTTTATTTATTTATTTTTTTTAGATACATTTTTTCTATCATTACAGAACTGCTTTTTTTGCTATGACAACAGATGCGACTCAACAGCAATAGCCATTTTTTGTCCAATCCAAATAAACACATGAATAAACACATGAACTGAAAAATCTTGTAGGAATTTATCTAGTGAGATCTTGTCCCATTGGTAACTGATACATACAATACAGCAGAATTTGGACTACAGAACATGTTCTATAGAATTCGTCTAATAATAATCATTTCTGTAGTACAGTGTGGGGCAATTAAAAAATAATCTCATACTGATCAATCCTGATTTTCAATTGTACTTTCCTTTGTCTGTTTCCTTACAAAAATTCTATTCATTGAGCTCCTGTCATAGCGTTTTCCGACAGTTTTGTGCATGGCAGTGTGAAGCGTTCCATAATATATTTAATACCCAACACACACTGCACACTCGGCACATTTGCCTGAAGATTGTGGCCTTTGCTCCTTTCACTTAATTTGCGTCCACACATAAATATGGAGCGCGGGCGTATGACCTTTACAGGAAACCAGCGCGGCAACAGGTGACTAAAGGTCAAAGGTTGCTGTCAGAAGTCAGCTGCTAGCATTAACCAGATATAAACATAAAGCGCGGCGCATGTCAAGAGGTCCAATTAAGGCCCTCATTACAATACACCAAAGTGTGTCAAATGAGCAGGAATCTGAAACAGCCAACAAAGAGCTATTCATACTTTAGACTGTAGATGGGGAGGTAAAATCGTCATAATTAGCAAGTCAGAATGTAATTATTTGGATAACAAAATGTCCTGTTTATATGGGTGTTTAAAGGGTTTATATTACATTATATTATATTATGTTATGTTTTTCCTCCAAAACATATCTAGAGTTTTGTTTCATTCACACATGTTTTTAAATGTTGAAAAGTAGCGCTTCATGACATCACAAGGTGGAACAGAGCATTTTGACCTTGGGGAACGCACACATCCTCATACTCCAGGATAACATGTGTGAATGAAACGGAACACAACTTCAGCTATGGTTTTGACTGGTAACAACAATTTAACATGACTAAAATCTCACAAGAGTAAATTTTGCGTAATATAGGCACTTGTACACATCACAGCGCGGGGATAAGTTAATGAAGGCCTTCTCCGAGACAGATCAATTTGACTAACATCACTATGTACGTATGCACGGAGCAAAACAACAATGATCTGTAATTCAAAATAAAATAACAAAACATACAAACTGTTATGTTAAAGGTCCTATATTACACAAAATTGACTCTTGTGAGCTTTTAGCCATATTAGAACGTTGTTTAATCCTCAAAAACATACTCAGGATTGTGTTTTGTTTCATGGGGTTAGGGTCACCATGTTTGAGTAATCCTGCATTATTTCTCTTCTCTTGTCTATATCTTCTACGCTCAAAATGCTCTGCTCCACCTTGTGATGTCATGAAGAGGTTTTAGTTTAGTTTAGTTTATTAAGATCCCCATTAGCTACTGAAACATCAATAGCTATTCTTCCTGGGGTCTCCTCAAATTCATGACATACATTTTTGTATAATACATAAACCACACACACACACACACACACACACACAACCACAAGACATGAAACCTCAGTGTGTAGTAAACAAGTAGCAACCAAAATAAATAAATCAATAACAATTAAAACAAATAATACCGATAACATGCCTACATAAACCGTAACAAATCATTATGTGAAAAGGAACAGTAGTTTTAACTTTTTTTGAAACGTTTTGTTCTTTTCAAACATTAAGAATACTGGTAATGCCACGGCTCGATAACCAACAGTACGCTGCATTTGATTGGTTCTGCATACAGGAAGCACAGCACTTATATTTTGGCTTTGACGGGTTTCATATTTATGGGTGTCTGAAAAAAGTGAATTTGTTATAAATTAATGCTGAGATTTGGGTTAAAATTATATTCCTAATAAATGTTAATAAATGGTATTTGAGTCTGCATTTTACAGTCAACCAGGCCAACTCATTGTACATAGTCATTATATTGGTCCTGTACGGGCAACTCAAAACAATCCGGCTGCTTTATTCTGAGTGACTTGTAACCTGTACAAGTTGCTCTCACAATGACTGTACTAGATGTTTGATCAACCACTGTGAAATACATTTTCTACAGACAGGTAGTTTTCAAGTTAACAGCTCCCTTTTATCTTTTGTGTAGTACAGACTTGCAATTACAGGTCTGTTTGAGAGAAGAACTCATCCTTAATACGCAGCATTTGTGTGTTAAACATGTGCGAATGAAACAAAACACAACAATGTTTTTATGAGGAAACAACATCACAACATAGATCAGAAAACAGCGTAATACGGGGCCTTTAATGATACACAGAGTAACTTCTGTACTTAAGTATATTCCTCGGCTCGTTCTAATCCTGCTTATCCTCTTCCTTGCGTTAATATGGTGAAGTTGTGCGAAGCGTGTCCGATTGTTGCCTTAACCTGAAAGCACAAAAGCCGGAGGAGCTGCAGGACACATGCATCTCATTTTGTCCAATTTGCAGTTTTGTTCTCCGGCTCCTCTTTTGGTCTGGCTCTTTCTCAGCTAAGACCCACAATCCCCTCAGATCTCCCGGGGCTTAATCAGTGCCTGTGTCAGCCTACTTCACCGCAGCCTTTGGCCACAACGGATATTATCCATCTTCGGCAGCTAACAAATGTGTCAGTCCGCTCAGTGTGAAATCAAACTTGTTCTCGCAAAAGTGTTTGTTTTGAAAATGTACAGATGAAATAACTGAAGATTTAAGCTTTTTTCTTTTTTGTTTGCAAGGTTCCACTGTGGCTTTAAACAGATTTCAACCTGCTATACATTGTGTCCATATGGTGTACATAGCCAGTATTCAATTAATTTTTAGCTCATTTGAATGCATGCCTTATTTTTATTTTTACTTGATAACATAATGTCCTGTTTACATAGGTTCTTAAAGGACAATATTACACTATTTTATCTATGTTATAATGTTTTTTTCTCATCAAAAACATATTTGGAGTTTCTTTTTGTTTCATTCACACATGTTTAACACACAAACCTAGCCCTGGAATTGCTAATCTACTAAACAAAACATAAAAAGTAGCTGTTCACTTGAAAACTACCACTTCATGACATCACAAGGTGGAACAGAGCATTTTGACATTTGGGGATGCACTCATCCTAATAATCCAGGATTAATAAATAAAACATATCTCCGGGTATTTGATGAGGTAACAACTGTAGTACAGTCTGGC